>PVJC01001157.1:0-99841 GCA_004026665.1 Murina feae | reverse complement strand
AAGTTGTATGAGTTCCCTGTAAATGTTGGATATTAAACCCTTGTCGGTAATATCATTGGCGAATATGTTCTCCCATGCAGTGGGCTTTCTTGTTGTTTTGTTGATGGTCTCCTTTGCTGTGCAGAAACTTTTTATTTTGATGTAGTCCCATTTGTTTATTTTCTCTTTAGCTTCTGTTGCCCTAGGAGCAGTATCAGTGCATGTATTTTCTTTTAAAACAAATTCTTACCCAAGGATATGCTTAATGATTTTAGACAAAGGGGAAACGAGGGGTGTAGGGATGGAGGGAAAAAGAATGGGCGGGGGGAGAGAAGAGAGAGAGAGGGAGAGAGGAAGAGAGAGAGAGGCATCCATGTGAGAAGCCTCCACACCAATTGTTTGCCTTCTGTATGTGCCCCAACCAGAAACTGAACCCAAAACCTAGGTATGTGCCCTGACCAGAACTTGCAACCTTTAGGTGTATGGGACAATGCTCCAACCAACTGAGCCACACTGGCCAGGGCGTGCTCCAGTTTTTCCTGTGTCATAACATAGGTCCTTGACCTCGTGCAGGTCCGTTATCATCTCTGGGCATCAGTTTCCCATCTGTAACCTGGAAGAATAATGACAATATTTAGTTGTTCCAATTATTTATTGCTGTCCCCCAATATTAGTGGCTTATAATGACAGTTTATTATCTCTTGTGATTCTGGGTAGACTGGGCTCAACTGGGCACGTCTCACGTGGGGCTGGTGGCAGGGGCTGGATCCTCTGTGAGCTGGGGCAGCTGCAACCACGGGGGGCTGGGCGGTATCTGTCTCTCCACGTGGACGTCTTCACACCCGTCTCACAGTGAAGGGACTGCACGTGTGTGGCTACCTTCTCCCAGAGCCGGTTCCAATAGGCTCAGGTGGACTCTTCCAGGCTTTTTATGCACCCTCCTCAAAAGTAATGTGGCCTCACTACTGCCACATGCTAATACTCACAGCCAGCCATAGGCCAGCTCACACCAGGACTCATGGAGGGAGCCACGCAGGGATGAACGCTAGGAGGGGGCACTGGGGCCATTGGAGTAGCCAGTACAGTAGCTGTGAGTGATGTTGTGAGATGAAGAGATCTAAAATGGTTTATGAATTGTGCCATCTGTACCAGAGGGCAGTTCACATTTAATGAAAGTATGACCTCACTGCATGAATCACTAAAAATTATCCTAGACCAAAGGTCGGCAGATGGCATCCCATTTTTGTAAATACAGTTTTTATTGGGACGCAGACACACTCATTGGTGTAAGTGTGGTCTGTGGCTATTCTCACGCTATGGTGGCAGGTGAGTAATGGGGACATCAGCAGCACTGCCTGCAAAGCCTAACAAGAAAACAGTGGCTGACCCTTGACCTAAATGAGAGTTTTCTTGCAATATGGGGAAAGACTCAGGGAGCTCATGAAGTCATCTGGCTTCACCCGTGTGTCCAAACACAGAAGTCCCCTGACCACCCAGGGCCAGGCAAAGGGGAATGTGATTGACTTTAGAGGTCCAGTCACTGGATTCACGCGTAGGACCAGATGACCCCGTAACTTCAAGATGGCCCTCATCCTGTGACCCTGCAGCCAAGGAGATCATGCTGTGAGTTGGTTTCATGGTCTCTAAACTGATGTCGTCCAACACAGTAGCCACCAGCCACAGGTGCTTTAATTAAAGTGAAATGAAATTGAGTTCCTCAGCTTCACTGGGTGTGTTTCAGCTGCTCGTAACTCATGTGGCCCGTAGCTCCTGAGCTGCACAGTACAGAGACGTGACGTCGGAGAGCTCTGTCTCCTAGCAAGGGGAACACTGCACCTTCTTTATACCGCCTGTCCCACTGGCTCTGTTCTCCTGTCTGTGCCGCAGTGTTATCTGTCTTAGGCGGAGCCCTCCTCCAGGGCAGGTTGCCTACCTTGAATCTTATGTAGACTTATAACTCATTCAGGCGTGTCACCCTCCTTTAAATGTGATTGCTAGCTGTTGGTAGATTTGTCCGTGCCTGTGTTCTGTTATGGAAACAGTGGAGAGAAGCGGGCACGGTTAGCAGTGAGGTCATCTCATTCAGCTCACATGCCGCTCCACAGCAGGCCCAGGAAGCGGACCTCTGGAGCCCGCGTATCCTCTTTGCCTGGCCCGGGTCACCAGGGCACCTCCATGTTACACCGGGTAAAGCTAAGATGGCTTCACAAATTCCACAGCCTTTTCACACACCGCAGTGGTCTGTTTAGATCGGACATAGCCAGGCTGACTGTGGGCAAGTGTCCTAGCCCTCCTGTGCCTTAGTTTCTTGTCTGTACAATGGGAATAATCCAGGTACTTGCTTCATAGAGTTGTTGTAAGCATTAGAGAGGTGACCATGCCCGAGAGACACAGGGTCCCACCAAGTCCCCTTCCCACCCGGCTCCTGAGGCACCTCTGCCAACTGGCCAGCTGCAAAGGTGCCCCCTGAGGAAGCAGAGGTGGTGCATGCTGATCATAAGCTCCTTCCGTTGTTCGCCTCCGACTCATTGACCCTGTCCTTTGATCCTTGCCTGGCTGATTAGAGCTCCCACAGAGAACACCCTGGACACAGTAAGACCCACCCAGGATCGGGCCCAAGGAACCGGACCATTGGGCTTCTCCCTGAAATCTAACTCAGGGCGGTGGAACGTCTGTGTGACGTTGTCTCCCTCAAGGACAGTACGACTGAGAGCTGAAGTCCTTTCACAGCCTGGCTTTGGACTCATTTCCCTTTTGTGGAGTCTGGAGGACATGGAGCGGTGAAGGGGCTCAGTTATGGACCATGCAGAGAGGAGCGGCCAGACATTGCGCTTTGGGTTGCTTGTCCTCGTCCCTCGCCTGTCATTGGTCGTGGTGGCGACCTGGGAGGTTGTCTCTGCAGAGGTCCCCGTCCTTCAGATGGAGCTTTCACCTCCGTGTGGCAAGGCGGCAAATGCCTGGACGCAGTTTGAGCTGGGGTCATCCATGCATTTTTGGTTTGAAGTCTTTTGCGACTTTGATTTTGTTTAACCTTTGAAGTAGAGAAGATGCCTAGGTTTTGAAATATTGAAGAACAGGACCTCGCTGCTATTAAAATATTCCAGGAGTCCTCGGGCAGCGGTGGGGCCAGTGGCTCTCACTCGGCCTTAGGGCCGGCTGCCTTGTGCCTGGAGGGCCTGGGGGCAGTTGGGGTCTCCATTCCAGGTGCCATCTGGGTGCAGACCAGGGGGCGCGGACATCCACCTGAATGAGCCTGCCCCCCGTCTGAGTGTATCTCCAAGCCCCTGGACTCACTGCAGTGTCATTGTCACCGCCTGCGCCTACCCTTCCACCCACCCGGCACCAGGCTCCTGACCTGGCCGAGGCCCGCTCACCACTGACAGGTTCTCCACTGTGATTTGTAGGAGTCAGACACACAGTCCTTCCCAGTGGCCTGTTTGGTTTGTTTTCAGCTCCAGGAAATGCTCGAATCCCTTCCTGATGACCCAATATGCCATGCATGCATAATCTGTACTCCCCCACAGCAGCCAGGGTGCCAGTGGGAAACATGGGGCACACCCCACGCAGGAGAAAAGGAGGAGGGCTTGTTCACGAAGGGAGGGACTGGAACGACGCGGGTGGGGCTTTGGAGCCAGAAGCTGTTCGCTGCATCTTCCCGCTCAGGCCCAGGGGTGTTACTGGAACCAGAAAGGAGGGTTGGGAAAGTCAGTGCTGGACCAGGAGCAGTGACCTGACGTCAGTCGGCGACACAGTCAACTTAGGGCGATGTTACCAGAAAAGAGACGAGTGAGCAGATTGGCCCCTCTCTCCTCCTCCTCCCTGACCTCCTCCCCACAGCCCTCACTGCTCAAACCAACCAGAGGCCAGAGGACATGATCGCCCATGCCATGGTCCATCCAGGTCAGCCCCCTGGGGCAAGTGAAATACATCCAGCACCCCACCCTAAAAATAATTGAGGCGGCTGTGAACAGGAAAGAAAACGCACATTACAGTTAAAGCAAGTACGTCACAGAGAAAACGAGAGCCGATTCTCTCAGGCACCTGGGTATTCATTTGTGTGGGACTTCCAGCAGCCTCGGCGGAGGGCGACCTAGCGGGTTGCAGAGTTCACCTGGTGCGTTTGCTCAAATCCAACGGGAAAGAAGAGTGAGCCAGGTTCACCTGGGGTCCCCTTGGTGCTCCCTGTCCCAGCTCTTGGCACCAGTGTTCCTAGAGGATCTTACGCTTCCTAGTGGCTGCGTAAGAGAAGAAGTGCAATATTCCTAACCATCTTTGCCTTCAGGTTTCCAGGAGGATTTTCAGATGGATGTGTTTAAGATCCTGGCAGCCATCCTACACCTGGGCAACGTGCAGATCACAGCAGTGGGCAACGAGAGGTCCGCAGTCAGTGTAAGCGGCTTGCTTGTTCCACCCTGCGTGTGTTTGGAGGGTCATCGGTAGGACGTCTCAGGCTTCCCCTGCTTTTGCTTTTTAGCACCAGGCACGTTGGACCAACTGGGGAGGCCAGCTTAATAGGAAGAGGAAAGCAAGGGTTCCCATGGGCTGTCTTCAAAGAGTAAAGCTTCTTTCTCTTGCAACAGAAGAGGAGGGGGAAGTGCATTTTCTATGTATTTTTCTTTTAGTCAACAAATTTGGCTAGCCCTGCTATGTGCCAGGCACTGTTGCAGGCTCTGGAGAATCAGTAATGACCAACACAAAACAAGGTGCCCCTGGAGGAGCTTTCAGTCAGAGGAGAGGAGACACTGTAAACAATTACAGGCTCTGGAGCTGCTGATGGCTGTTCAAAAGGAAACTGAGGCAGAGTAGGGGTAGGGAGGAGCAGGGCCCTCAGAGAAGTTTTCTGGAGGCCTTGTGTGAAAGGCCGCCTCACACCCGAATCCTCCTCCTCTCTAATATGGCAGCAGTGGGCAGAGGCCTGCACACAAGGACGTGAACTATGCCTGTGTCTGGGGCAAGGAGATGTAATTTCAGAAACATCAAAAAAGTCAGTATATCCAAAGAGGAGTGAGCAAAAGAAGGGGTAGAAGATGAGGCTGGAAAATGGGGGGTTGAGGGGTATAGGTTATGTAGGGCCCGAAGGACACAGGACAGTTGTAAGCAAAAAGGACACCTACCTCTTACCGTGTAAGTTCTGTGAGAGATTCCTTTATTAACTAGGTAAGTTCATGTGTGTCTTCTGTGACAAATATGAGTGACGGTTGGTAGGGGGCCTGTAATATTCTTGTTAATGTCTGCACGAGGAAGAGAAGAGCACTAGTAAAAAAACACGTCTACGAATGCAGATGGCAGCAGTGTCCTGCCAGGGGCAAGGTGCAGGCCCCTGCCACTGGGCCCCCCCCTGCTTCATGCCCAGGCCTGGCTATGTGTCTGAGTCCTGGCCATTGTCACACCAGATCGTCCTCCTCTCATGCAGGTTAAGTGGGGGCCCAGAGGCCCTGGCAGGGGGCCTGTGCTGGCTTTGGTGGCTGACGGCCCTAATGGGGCCCGTGTTTGTTTTCACAGGTGGATGACAGTCACCTGCAGGTGTTCTGTGAGCTCCTGGGCCTGGAGCCTGGCAGCGTCGCTCAGTGGCTGTGCCATCGCAAAATCATCACGACCTCGGAGACGGTGGTGAAGCCCATGACCAGGCCCCAGGCCGCCAATGCCAGGGACGCGCTGGCCAAGAAGGTCTATGCTCACCTGTTTGACTTCATTGTGGAGAGAATTAACCAAGCGTTGCAGTTTTCAGGCAAGCAGCACACTTTTATTGGTGTTTTGGACATTTATGGGTAAGAGCCTATCTTTCCCCGTTTGAATGTCGAATGCCTGTTATCCTAGGTTCTGGTTTCTCCTCTGTGTTTCATGTGATCGGAGAGATGTGTCCTCAGTTTTTACATGTATGGATGTTAGTTAAGTCCTGTCTCCTGGGCAACAGTGTCTTATTTAGTGTGTTAGTAAATGCCGAGTTCACAATGTCCCCTCGAGAGCTCACCGTGGCCAGCGACCGTGCCCAGTGGTTTCCATGTGCCGCTCACCTACCCCTCACTCAGCCCTGAGACCATCCCCTGTTAGGGTGGAGCAGTGAGGTTGAGAGGCTGGCGGAGGACCCAGCACCGAGGGAGGCCCTGGCCCACTTCTGTCTCCTGATAGAGACCCCTGAGGTGTGGACCCCGTGTCCCTTCCCCGTTTCACTGGGAATGACATCCCAGAGGTGCTGCCCTCGCCCAGGCCCACAGGCCAGAGGAGGACTCAAACCAAGGCCTCTCCCCGACCTGCCTCCCACTCCTAAGTCCTCATCCTTTCCCGGATAAATGCAGGTGTTGCATTTGCCCCAGCCCTTCCCCAGGAGTCCCCACGTTAGGGTTCTGTTCTTCCTTCTCTTTGCCCCATCATGCTTTCCTAAGTGCCAGGTCAGACTCCCACAAACGATGCTCACAGACACCCAGAGGGCATGTGCGGCCAGGCCCGAGTAGAGGTGGGCTCGAGGGGCCATCACATCCCGGCTTTATTTGTTGGCACCTGCCTTCCACTCCCAAGCCCTCCCCTAGATTAACCTTGGCTTCTCTCCGGGACAGGGGGCGGCTTGTCCACCCCACAGTATGCCGCCCAGACTGGAAGTGGTCAGTCCCCCAGATCTGTGAAAAGCAGCCCAGCCCCCTCCCCATGCAGAGGGGAGAGCCAGGTCTGGGCCTCCCCACCTGGGGAAGGTCGGGCAGTGGGGCACACTGACCCCAGGGAAAGAGCGTACCTCAAGGGAGTTACTTTGTTTAACTTAGACTCAATTAATACAATGATTACCGATTAATAGTACATGTCAACAGTTATAAAATACTGAGACATGACGGGATCTCTAGTAAATTATTTACCTTTCCTTGTTCTAAGAAAGGTATGTGAGCAGCTGGTAAGGATGTAAGTAAACTTGTAGAAGGGAACAGTCCTGCCAAACAATAGTCTCTTTGTGGTGGAAACAGGTGATTGTTGTATTATTCTCTGTTGTCGTCTGTGTTTTCAAAAATGCCTTACAAATAAATAGGCCTGTGTTATACGAATATATTATTTCATTCATCCAACAAATATCTATGTCGGTGAACAGCATAGACACATGGCCCCTGCCCTTTTGGGATATAAATTTTAGTGGAGTGGGCAGGTAGGTAATTAGGTGGGGATGACTCTTTGAAAGGCATGGTTAGCTGGGGATGGGGGAGAGGAGGCAGCTGAGTGCGAGGAGCAGTGAGTGAGGAGAATGGCATGTAGGCCAGAGTCAGATTCAGGAATCCGAATTTTTTGGCTAAGCACGCAAACCTGAGCCAGGAGTAATTATAAATTCACAAGAACTTCTTAGAGTATGTGTTAAATTTTAACTTTAAAATTAAATTCCTCTTCTAAAAGTATGAAAGTAACATGCTTGCTGCCACCCCTGCAAAATGGCACCCCTCCAAATAAATGGCACCCCTCCAAATAAATGGTACCCCTCCAAAAAAATAAGCCCCCCTTTTTAAGTAACGATGCTGTTGCCTGGGGCGAGTCCTTTCATGCCTTCTCCAGGATGCTCATGTCTGTGTGAGCCCTGTTCCGTGTGCACCCTGAAACTCCGGAGAGAACTGAGCCCAGCAATGAGGCAGCCTCACAGGCAGTGCTCCCTCAGAGCCTTTAAAGATGAAACTGTGAGCTCGGAGGTGCAGCTGGGAACGACCTGAGGGCTTGGGGTCCCCCAGCCAGTGGTGTTTGTGTTCTCCGGTCCCAGAGCTGTGAAGGCCTGGGCTGGGAGGTCAGACCCCTGGGAGTGCACACTGCAGCGTACCGGACACGTGGCCCCCGAGAAAGCCCCAGAGCCTCTCCGAACCTCAGCTTCTGCATCTGTAGAATGGGGCCTCTGTTGCAGGGTATGATGAAGATCGAACAGAAGAATTGGTAAAGATATCTTCAGAACCCTAAGTATCATTCAGATGTGAAGTGTTGTCATCGCCAGTGAGCTTCTGGCCTTTTATGTCGTGGATTTAGTTTTTTCCATTGGGTTGTGAACTTCAGCTCTGGGGAAGGTGGGCAAGAGGGCAGGAAAATAATCACTGATGAGTGACATTCCGTTCCTGCTCTAGAAAGCCCTGCCTCTGGCCTTGGCTGTTCGCTGTGGAGCACAGTGAGGCCCTTCTGACCCTTCCCCAACCAGCCCCAGCCTGTCTGCATGCCCTCTGAGGTGCAGGACCCTCAGGAGCCCCCCCCCCCAAAACCGCATGTGGAATGGGGCTGTGTGGGTTCGGCTCCTGCTCCGTGTCAGCCTGGAGCTGTTGAGAGAAAGTTGAGGCCCTTCAGCTGCCCAGGAAGTCCAAACTGGGCCAAGCTGGCTGTCGAGTGTCACTCCCAGGGGATCCATGTTGGCAACGGCAGGAACCCAGGGGATTAGAGAACTGAAGAACCACAGCTTTGGAGGCACCAAGAGCTGGCGTCAAATTGCATGTCGGGCACATTTGCTGGCTGCCTTCTCCGCGATGGTCACCGTCTCCTCTGACCCTCACGTGTGACGGTGGGGTCGCTGTAGCCCTCCGCCTAGGGTGGTGTTTGGGCGGAAGGGATGTGTACCTATGCTGATGCCTGAGCACCGGGGAGCTTCCTCCTGGCAGAAGCATTCACCTGGCCGGGCGGGGAATTTCATGCATGAGTTTTATTCAGCCAATCACATGGGATAATTCACATAAACGTCCAGATTTCTGGCTTTCCTGGAGGATCAGGTGATCTAGCATTCTGATCTCCATTCGTCCACGGCCACAGCTGGTGGGAGCTGAGTACCAAGTAGCAGCTGCCCCGTTGGGATAATCCTGTTTGCCACGGCCCCGCACAGCTTACTGGCCGCTCTCTAGCCTGCTTCCCCTCTCTGTCACGTGCCCACCTCCTGCCAGCCCATGAGGGGCAACTTCGGGGAAGCTCCAGAGACAGCGCTAAAAGTCTGAGGATGGGGCAGGGCATGTCTGTCGCAGACCTGATGGGGCCTGCTGGGCTATAATATTAAACAATCTTGCCCTTTTCTTCCAAGAACTGGGAAAGCACCCTGGGGAGTGGGGAGGGGGGCAAAACTGTGCTGCCTCTCCCTCCAACAGGTAGTGAGTAGGGAGTAGGAAAGAGCATTGCTTTTTTACCGAAAGCGTCACTGTTCTAGGCCAGCAGGTTCACAGTAGTCCGACATTGCGGTGCGACCTTAGGCAAGCTTCCTAACCTCTCCGAATCTTATTTCCTCACCTACAAAGTGATGGTAATAGTACGGCTGTGAATGAAATGACACGTGATACTGCGAGGGGCCTGATTTAGTGCCTGCCTCAGGGTGGATAGTCTGTACATACCATTCCTTCTGAGGCAAGCCGGGAAAAGCTGATTTATAGACTGTCAAGCATTCAGGTATATTTAAAACTTTCAGAAAGACAGCAAACTTTTAAGCTATGAACTTTGTCCAAAAAATACTGACCAATAAATGATGCATATATTCTCCAAGTTACATTTTAACTTGTTTAACTGCGTTTCAGCTTTGAAACCTTTGATGTGAACAGCTTTGAACAGTTTTGCATCAATTACGCTAATGAAAAGCTGCAACAGCAGTTTAACCTGGTAGGTGACTTTTCTACCTTCTCGAAACTCATTCTTAGCGCTGAGTGCGGGGAATCTGGAAGGAGGTAAACCAGGCTCCTTCCCTCTGCAAGTCGTGATTAGTAGAGGAGCCGCACGCTGGGTCACTGCACCACCTTGTGGCCATATCTGAAATCACACCTTCCCACCTTCCTATTTTATCTTTCTGGAGCCATCTGCCTACTCTTCAGTTCCAGTTCCTCAATCTGTCATTCTTGGGTACAGACCCCAACATGAAGCCAGACCAAGTGGTTTGTTAGCTTCCTGAAGGCCACACGTCCTTGCAAAACTCTGCATCTTTGCATCTGCTGTTCGGTCTGCTGTCACCCACCTGCTGTTCCCATCCTCTCCCCACCCCTCCGTCTTCACCTGGTGAACTCTCCTGCTTGTCTTTTGAAGGTCGTCTTCTCCCACACAACCCCGAAGAAAAGACAGAATGACATCCTGGAGAGCATGGCCTTTTGCCCAAACTGAACTGGTTTGAGTCTCAGCTTTCCCACCTGCTTCCTCTGGGACCCCGGGCTCTCTGAGGCTGTTTCCTCTCTTTAAAAATGGTTCAAGCCCTAACCAGTTTGGGTCGATGGATAGAGCGTCGGCCTGCGGACTGAAGGGTCCCAGGTTCGATTCTGGTCAAGGGCATGTACCTTGGTTGTGGGTACATCCTCAGTAGGGGGTGTGCAGGAGGCAGCTGATCGATGTTTCTCTCTTATCGATGTTTCTAACTCTCTATCCCTCTCCCTGCCTCTCTGTAAAAAATCAATGAAATTTATTTTTTTAAAAATGGTTCAATAGCACCCACCTAATGTTGTTGAGAAGACCTAATGTTGAATCATATTCACTGTTTCTTTTCTTTCCTTTTCCTCACCCCAGAATTCACGGGTAAGCATTACATGTTATTCTATTGCAAATTTCTATTTTATTAGCATTCTCAAGGACACCTGTGTTTCGCATTTAATGACCACAGCCAAGCTTTATTCCAGGTAGATGTGCAGTATAAATCTGCAGGTCCTGCCCTCTCCCCAACACAACTTAAAATACTGCATATGCGAGACACCTCCTAGAAATAGCATAGCAGAGGCTGTAACTGTGTTTTCCTCCTGCTCTTCTCCACCTCCTTTCTTTCAAGGTCTCTGTCAATGTGCAGAGCCTCCTGGGAGGGGTAATGCCTTAACATGTCAGCACTGAAGCCCTAGTGAGGACTGTCTCCTGGCTCCTGTCCCATGAATCTGGCTGCTGCTGGGCCCCCACACCGGGTGGCCTCAGGGAGCTGAGCATTGACCGTGGGAACCCACTGCCTTCCCCTCTTGGCCTCCGTATTCTCCTGCTTATTTTTGTGGTTAAACCACTATCATTGACACAGTGTCCTGACCTAACGTTTATCCTAACTATGGCTCTTGGTCATCTTCCTCCCCCAGAGTCCTCCGGGTCACCTCCTGAGTGTCCGGCCACAACAGACGGGCCTCTCTGCGTCCAGTCCTGCCCCCACCCCAAGCTGAGCTGCCATGTCTCATCCTGACTCTCCCTCTCTCATCCCCTCCCCTTCCTGGGCCTCACTACCCCTAGGAAAAGGCACAAGACCAGATTCTCTGGGTACATGGAGGCTTGAACTCTCCTCATCTTACTGCGCTTTCCCATCACCCCCCTTCACTGCTGTGGTCTCTCTCTGGCTGGTTCTCAGCCACCTACTGTGCTTTGGAGGAGGTTCTCTCACAGCCCCTACCCCTGATGCCTGCAGCCAGGAAAAGCCTGAGCCAGGCTTTGGGAAGCCCCCTGATACCCTCACAAGTAGTGAAGGAAGCTCTCCTAGTGGCTGGCTCCTCACACTGGCCCACAGCCAGCATTCTCCGCAGGCTGGCTCCACCCTAGATAGCAGCAGCAGCATGAGCAGGGAGGCCCCGGGACCACCCTGAGTGCCATCGGTGCTGGAGGTGATAGGATGTGGGCACACACCCACACTGGTTGGGGGAGTGAAGTCTAAACCCACAGTAGGAATTTGGTGGCATTGGTCACGGATAAGGGACGTAGCCTGCATCTCTGGGTCCTCGACAAACATTGCAAATCTGTCCCGTATGTCCATTTTCCAAATGCTTATACCCTACTCTTCAGAAGCACACCTCGATATTCTGTTTTACTCTGCATTAACTTCTGGATTCTTCCCAGCATGTCTTCAAACTTGAACAAGAAGAATATATGAAGGAAGATATCCCTTGGACTCTGATCGATTTTTATGACAATCAACCAGTTATTGACCTGATTGAAGCAAAAATGGGCATTTTGGAGTTGCTGGATGAAGAATGCTTGGTAACTTAAAAAAAATTTTTCCCCAGCTTGTGAGTAGTAACAGATGAGCACATTGTACAAGTAAATTCTTAATGTGCTACCCAGTTGGTTGTATACTAATGCTGGGCAGCGTCCACCACAGGACCCCACGAGGGCCAGGTGAGCCTCCCACCTCAGCATGGGGCCCACCCTTGGGTAACATGCACAACCTCGTAGGTCACGTCCAGCAAGGAGGCGCCCTTTGAGGCTGTCCCTGGGTGTGTGTGGAGTGCACATGGAAGTAGCAAATGACCCTGTGACCATTGTTAATGACTAACCAGAAGTGAGTGCCTGACTCTATGACTCCCCCATCGGGGGTGTGGCTGAAAAATCAGTGCCGTACACTTGGGGAGAAGAGGTCCCTAGGAGTTCTCCTCCTCTTAGTTCCCCTTGGGGGGAGCAACTTTGTGGTGAGTCAGCCTCGCAGTGCCCTTCATGGGGCCATAGGAACAAACAGTCCCCAGGACACTAGTCTTTTTTTTGTTTAAAGATGGTGTTTTGATGTTCAAACATAGGTTCTGTTTCTTTTTCAGATATTTATTTGTACCAAAAAAAGATTATAATGTTGAGGATTTACTGGTATATTCTCCCTAGAATTCTCAGTCCCATAGTTCTTCTCCCAGATCATCTGCTCTGGTGCCCCAAGCTTTAGTACCTGCAGCGATATAAGATTAAAGGGCCAGCATCAGCGCCAAGCACTCTGGAATGATCTACTTGGGGCAGGGGACAGAGAACAAGGTGGTCTGTAGAAAATCACAGATATCCCTAGGTAACCAGTGTCACAAAGCAGTATGCAGGAGTCATCCTATATAATAAAAGGGTAATATGCAAATTGTCCCCTTGACCAGGAGTTTGACTGGAATTCGACCAGGGAGTGGGGCCTGCCAACTGCCCAGGGCCTCTCTCCCTCCCCCCACCACCATCCCCAATTGGCCCTCCCAATCAGGGCCAAGGTCGGACAGCCAACCTCCCGTGTCCCCTCACCCCCAGCCGGCCCGATTAGGGCAGGCAAGCCAGACCCCACCTGTGCACAAATTCGTGCACCAGACCTCTAGTTTGAAGTTAATAAGGAATTAGATTAACAGCGTTCAGGCTGAATATACTTGAGAGCTTTAAAATCACTAGTAGCAAGAACAAGTTTTGCAGCTAGCTTAGTTTGAGGAGATAAGATCTTAGTGAAAGGAGGAGTTATTCATTAGGCAGTGAAACAAAAGAAAAACTTCTCCAGGGGGAGGGGAACTACATTGAGGTGCCAGTCTTTCCCCATAAAACTGAGAATAAAGTCTTGCGCAAATAATGGAAGCAGTGCTACTTTTCCCTGAACCTTTGGACTTCTTCGGAGAAAAATATAAAAATACTGCCCATTTTACAGAAGTAAAATTCTTCATTCTTAGGTTATTATATGACCATTTCCTTATAGTTTATAACATCTTGTTCTAAAAGGGCATTGATTTAGCCCTTTAAATATCACTCTGTAGATTGTTGAGCTCAAGGACAGATTTATGCCTAGAGTTGCTTTTTTATAAAAGCATTTATTCATTTATTTACTGTAACCTCACTCAAGGTTATGATTTTTTAATTGACTTGAGAGAGAGAGAGAGAGAGAGGTCAATCAGTTGTCTCCTGTCGTGTTCCAACCAGAGAGGGGGGGGGGAGGGAGGGAGACGTCAATCAGTTGTCTCCTGTCGTGTTCTGACCAAGGTTTGAACTGAAAACCTAGGTATGTGACCTGACTGGGAATTGAACCTTTGTTGTAACTGGGCAACACTCCCACCCACTGGATCTAGAGCCTTCATTCCTAAGGCCCCACATGTCTTGGTTTCTCAGAATAAGTGCTTTTCCATAGAAAGAAATGAAATCTCAATTATTTGTAACAGCATGGATGGACCTACAGGGTATTATACTCAGTAAAGTAAGTTGGTCACAGAAAGATAAATATATGATTTTGCTGATAAATGGAATCTAAAGAATAAAACAAACAAAATAGAAATAGAGTCATAGACACAAAGAGAGAACTAGTGGTTGCCAGAGGGGAGGAGGGTTGGGGGACAGGGTGAAAGGGATAAAGGTCTCATTTGATTGGAATGTCATCCCATACACAAAAGGTTGCAGGTTCCATTCCTAGTCAGGGTAAACACCTAGGTTGTGGGTTCAAATCCCACATTCAAGAGGCAACTGATCGATATTTCTCTCTTACATCGATGTTTCTCTCTCCCTCCTTCCCTCTTCCTACCCCTTTCTCTCTCTCTCTCTCTGTAAAAATCAATAAAAACTTGTTCTCAAATGAGAATTTAAAAAATACAAATTAGTACTTACAGAATAGTTACAGGGATGTAAAGTACAGCATAAGGAGTATAGTCAGTAATACTATAATTATGTATGATGTCAGATGGATACTAGATTCATCAGGGTGATCACTTAGGAAGTTATATACTGTCCACTCACTGGGTTATACTCCTGAAACTAATATAATATCGTATGTCAACTGTAATTGAAAAATAGAAATTATTTTTTTAAAATGAGCACTTTTCCTTGCCTTTACTCAACCATCCTCTCTATTTTCTTTACTTGGTTTGCTTCTTCTTCCAGTTGCCACATGGAACTGATGAAAACTGGCTTCAAAAGCTGTACAATAATTTTGTGAATAAGAACTCTTTGTTTGAAAAGCCCAGAATGTCAAATGCATCCTTTA
Organism: Murina feae; assembly: GCA_004026665.1. Taxonomy (NCBI): domain Eukaryota; kingdom Metazoa; phylum Chordata; class Mammalia; order Chiroptera; family Vespertilionidae; genus Murina; species Murina feae. The sequence continues at coordinate 85,260 of PVJC01001157.1, read as the reverse complement.
TCATCCAGCACTTTGCTGACAAGGTACAGTGATCTGGGAGGCGCTGTGTGGGGAGCCAGAGCGGCTTCCTGTGGGAGAGGCTGGCCAGGGACTTCTCAGGTGTCATGGGACATGAGTAAACGCAGCAATTCTTCATTTGTCTTTATCACAGAACACATGCCTTCCTGTTGTACTGCTTTAAAGATAAACATATGGCTAGTGGACCCCATTTCTACATTTGGATTTACTGTGAATTTATCAACCTCTTGTCATTTTATTTTCTCCATGAAATTGTTATAATCAAGACAGCGTCATTGTTTCTTATAACAAAAGCTATGCCTTTTTTTGAGGTTTTCCTTTGTTACTAAGTTGTAATGTATTTACTATATTGGTGACATAGGTTGGCGAAGACGGTGGGTTTTCTAGGTGACCTTTATTTTCTTGATAAACCTCCTATTTTTAATGAAACATGTTACTCTGTTGAAAAAGAGAATTATTCTTTAAAAATCACATTGCAGAACGCTTAGAAAATACAGGGTGGGGTAAAAGTAGGTTTATAGTTGTGAGTACCCAGACAACTTATTCTTATGTTATGATTTATTAATTATTGTGCTATTTTCCCTACCATCAACTGCAAACCTACTTTTGCCCCTCCCTAAAGAAGGGGGGAAAGACAGATCACCATAACCACCTGCCGCAAACATGCCTTCTCATCTTGTTTTCCTTTCCCAAGGAAGCTGCTCTCCTCAGTGGGTGTCACACTCGTGGCCTGGCCAGCACTGGGGATGCTGGGGACAGGCTGTGCTTGCCTGTCCCAGCGGCCTGTGCTGTGGGCCAGCATGTGCTGGCCCTGCCAGTGACCGAGGGCCTGGGAGGACAGGAAGCTGGAAAGCGTAGCAGCGCTGTGGGCTAGAGGAGTACTGTTGAAGGCGATAGCCTTTCAGGGCTTAGCGTTTCTCAGATTTGGTTTCTGAAAAGAGGCATGTGAGATGGATGAGGATAAGTTATATTTACATTTTCGAGTGGTCCTTTATAATTTCCCACTTGGGGTCCCAAGGGGAAAAGAAAGGAAGGATCAGACTTCATGCAAAGCACGCATGGCATTTATTTCAGGAGGCCCTTTTTATGACACACAGTTTCTGTACAACTCATGCTCTCACCTGGCTCTTCCAAGAAATGCCTCATAAAAGAATTGATGCAGTGACCAGAGTGGGCTGCGGATTGGTGGGAAAATCACACACACTCTAAGGTCAGCTTAGCTCTCAATTCAGTAAGCCGGGGACATAGTCATTTAGAAAATGAGGCAGCTGTGCTCAGATGCAACAAGATGGCACATCTTCCCTCGGTCCCCTGGCCCCCTGTGACCTTCCCCATAGATGGTCTCCCCGATCGAAAAGACTCTACATTTGTCACAGCTTTGCTCATTTCAACAAGTGGCTCACACCACCAGCTGGGAGAATTTATACAAGAATCCAGGTACTTCATTCACAAAGGAGTGTTTACAGACGGTCAGTGACCCCAGCGAGGACCCTTCCTCCCCCAGGGGGCAAGCAGAGTCCTTGCTCAGGGGTCGCGGACACTGCTCTGCCTCGAGGTCCCTGCACCGAAAGCCTGTGCCCTCATAGTTAATATTTTATTCTCAAACGTTTTTTTAGTTTACGAAGGATATGAAAATATATAACTCAGAGGCAGATTCCGGAAGCCCCGTGAATCTGGAAGGGCAGCGTGGAGAGCTTTTCTAAGCCCAATTCAAGCAGTGCAAACACTCACCAACTGTAAGAGCTTTGCTGGCTCTGGGAAGCCCTGTGGTCAGGTGGTCAGGTTCTTTCCTTTCTGTCCTATTAATGGTGATTTGGGAAAACATTTCTGTTTGAACCCAAAGGACACCACTGAAATGTTTCCTCTCCCTGGTGGCTTCTAAGGCCAAGTGAGCCCCAGTCCAGGTCTTGTTAGACCTTTGTGTGTATTAACTGCCCACGCTGCAGAGAATGGTCAGTGTGGCCAGAAGGAATGGACAAGTGAGAGAACAGTGATCAGCGGGCAGTGGGCAGCCGGCCTCTTCCATCCGCGACATGTTCCCAGCTTTCTAAGCTTTATCTACTGGGGCGGCTGTGATCAACAGAAACCGAGCCTCTTTTTTGGGAGATTGTTGTTAGAGCCCCTTCGTTGCTCTTTCTTTAAAAAGAAGAGAAACTTCTGGTGCTTAGATGCTGTTAGTTGTTGTCTTTGTGGATAATGAATCCCTTTCTCTGCGTAGGTTGAGTATAAATGCGAAGGTTTCCTTGAAAAGAACAGAGACACCGTCTATGACATGCTGGTTGAAATCCTGAGAGCAAGCAAGGTTTGTCAAGTCCCGGGGGGTAATTAATGTTCTGCATTATGCAGATGCATGTCAGGAAAGAGTACAGTGTGTGTGTGTGTGTGTGTGTGTGTGTGTGTGTGTTGCAGTGGCACATTGTAAGTCGACATACAAAAAAGTGTTTTAGAATTGGGACTAAAATATGTGTCTAGCTTCTGAAAGCACATAAACCTCTGCTATATGCAAACTCAGAAATCAAATGTGCAGATAGCAGAGAGGAAGGACAGCTGATCTGGCCATTTAAAGGACCACGGCTCACATTCATTCAGTCAGATACTACTTGTGCGGTACCTGCCATGTGCCACGCACCGGCCTAAGTTCTGGGAATGCAGCAGTGAGCAAGGCAGATGGGGTTCCTGCCCTGTGGAGCTCACATCCTGGAGGGAGCCCCAGAGTTAGGCACATAATCAGCAATGGTAGGCAGCGCTGAGTGTGCGAGGAAAACCCAAGCATGAGGGAGGGAGAACCACACAGGGAGGGACAGCGGCTGTGGCTGGCGAAGCTCCTCAAGCCCACGGTTCTGTGTGATCACTAGTGTCACCAAAAGAGTGACTTCTGGCCTTTTTAACTTCCTCTTTAAACATGTCTTCATTAAAATTTGAGAGAAAGGATATTTCATAAGCCTTCATTTTTGTGAAGACTTGGTTATAATTATTTTTCTTTGTTTAAAAGATCCCAGTCCTTTGTTGATGTTCAAGTATTTTGACCCTCTCCCAGATGAGCACAGGCACTTCCACTAATGACCATAAACCCATCACTGGCCATGACACCTTCAGTTATTGAAACTGATTCATGGTAGAGAATCCAGTGTATAAATGGCCTGTGTCTTGTGTAGAAATTAATTGACTTAATTTGCCAGTTGTTGACTCACGCCCAAGCTTAGCCTCGGGTCCAGTCTGGAAGACGGAGGCAGATCCTGTGGAAGCGCCGATGAGTCTCCCGTAAAGCACACAAGCTCTCGGAGAACCGGGTTTCAGACCCACTCCTGCAAGGGCGCACAGGATGCATCAGGCAGGGATTCTGCCCTGAAGGAGATCAGTGTCCGATTTAAAACAAAAAGTAGGAGGTTCACTCTAAGAGAGAAGATGGACATTTAAAGAAATAACTGATTAGGTAGAAAGTAATGAGTGTCTCGGAAGAGGTGCAAGTAAAAGATTAAGACAGTTCAGAGAAGTGTAGAATTCTTTCCTGCTGGGCACCAGCGAAGGCATTGTGAAGGGGTAGAGTGAAAAATATGTTAACAAAACCTTGAATGGTGGGTTGGGTTTGCATCTGTGGGAGTGAGGATGTGGGGTGGGTGAAGATTCCAGGTGCACAGGTAAGCCTTGTGTTTCCCCCTTCCCGATACTGAGTGATGCCCACGTACAGGCAATCTCTGCTTCCATTCCCGGTCATCCTGAGTGAGGAGATTGCTCAAGGAATTGAGACTTGACGTAAAGACTCACTTGACCCTCCACTGGTTTGGATGGGCTTGTTGTGGTCATTTACATGGCTTGTACCAGCTGAGGGCTGTGGATGGGCATTTTGGGACACTGAAATCCTCTCTGCTCCTTCCAGTTTCACCTCTGCGCCAAGTTTTTCCAAGAAAGCCCAGTTCCCACTTCCCCTTTCGGTGCAGCGATCACGATGAAATCTGCAAAGCAAGTCATCAAGCCCAACAACAGGCAGTTGCGGACCACCGTGGGGAGCAAGGTACCGGGAGGTGCTGAGGGTGAGGGGCCACGGGCTCAGCCAGGCCCCAGGGAGCCGAGCACTGGGCGGACCCACATGCAGGCCTGGACATGGTGCCACACTTCATCCAATGGGACGGAAACTCAAATGCAAAGACAAGCAGTAGTTCCTCGTGGTCGCACCTCAACCTCCGAGGCCACACACACCTGGGCAGACCGCACGTTTGCACAGTGGCGTGACTTAACCGCCCTGCCTACTGTGTGGGAATGTGGAGCAGAGCCGTGTTCCATCCAGGGCAGTGGGACACGCTGATAACTGCAGTCACGGGTTGAAACCGTCCATAATAGACGTTTAGCATGAAGTTAACTTCCCCCTAACCTACCAAGGTGGGGCCTTTCTCTGCCTCGATGGAAGCCTTCCCTTTCAGCACATGTGTTGTCTGACTCTGTCTCCTAGTTCCGCAGCTCTCTGACCTTGCTCATGGAGACCCTCAACGCGACCACGCCCCACTACGTTCGCTGCATCAAGCCAAATGACGAGAAGTTGCCCTTTGAGTAAGTGCTGTCATGCGGCAGAGTGTTTCCGTCATAACACTGGAGAGCGTGCCCACAGTTGTCTTGAACTTTACCGTTTCTGATTCAAAACGATCCTTCCCTGTACACATAACGTTAGCACAACCCCTGTGGCCGAGGCCCCTTATCTCTAGCGTGAAGGGAAGTGGCGAGAGGTGAAAGAACAGTCTGTACTGGAAGTCTATGCAACTGAGAAAGCCTGAGCACGTTCCTTGGTTCTGAAAGACTTTGTATGTGTTTAAAGGAGAAAAGCTGAAGGAGGGGGTCACAGTTTCACCCTCCGACGTGGCAGGAGATATGAGACTTTCCTCTGGGGCCCTGGGAAAGGGCTCCAGACCTGTGAGTGGAAGGCCTTGAGTCCCTCTTAACTGATGGAGCTGAGGGCTGGCCGAGGGGACGTGCTGTCCCGGAGGTGGTGGATGTGGTCACCAGAGGGTCAGACCCAAGGCAGAGGGCTGCCTGCTGGGCGTCTTGTAAAGGGAACTCAAGCATCAAATGAGCACTTGGACGAGGTGAGCTTGAACATTGCTTCCACTCTTGTCATTCGAAGCTCAACCCAGTGGTGTTTCCCCATAAGGCCCTCTCCCTGTCGCCTGCAGCACAACCAGCCACTCCTTTCCCTGTGTCCTCAGCCTCCTGGACTGTGTCACAGAGGTGCCATGTTCACCTGACATCAACAGACCTTCATTAACCGTCTGCTGTGTGTGGCCTGTGGGTTATAGAGACGGCCCTGCTCCCTGGGGGCTCCCGGTCAGGGCCAGCAGAGCTGCACTACTCATGGGCACGATTGTCCATGATGATGGCTTAACGCCTTGTAAAATCCTCTTCTTTAAGGTTTGACTCCAAGAGAATTGTCCAGCAGCTGCGAGCCTGCGGCGTCCTGGAAACTATTCGCATCAGTGCGCAGAGCTACCCATCCCGGTACACGGTCTGTCCTTGTTTCGGGAGAAAGTGCCCAATTGGTCACATACTTTTGTAAGATGCTCCCAAGTTTTGTTCCACTCTGCTAGGCCAGAACAGGGTGATTGGCAGGCAGCGAGGGGAGGGCGGGGAGGGAGGCAGGGGGGAAGAGAAGGGAGGTTGCCATCACCACCACCCCATCCCCCACCGCAGCTGCTGCCGAGGGTCACTCGCAGCTGGGAAAGGGAGCGGGATGGGGAGAGGGCATTGTTGGAGCTGAGCATTAATAAAATCAGTCCGTGTGCTCAGCATGAGATTCAGGTGGTGTCCCAGCAGAGATGCGGGTCAGAGGTCAGGGCCATCACCCCGGAACGGACTGCACCCCACCAGCAGTGACAGGTGACACGCTCCCTGTCTGGCACACCTTCTTACATCTACTTTGACTTTCCAGGTGGACGTACATCGAGTTCTACAGTCGCTACGGTATCCTCATGACCAAGCAGGAGCTTTCGTTCGGTGATAAAAAGGAGGTCTGCAAGGTGGTTTTACACAGGCTCATCCAGGTCAGGCCCACTCACTTCCCAAACGCGTGTCCTCATCCCTGCCTCAGTCTCTGGACTGTAATCGTCATAGGTGGCTAAGAGGAAAGAAGATGTGCCCTAAGCCTGTATGTGCTAAGGAGGTCAGAGCAGCAGGCTCATGGGCATCACCTCCTGGCAGCAGGAGTCTCCTTTAGGGACCCACATTCCTACCTTGGCTTCCCCAGTGTCCTCCTGTCCGGCTTCGTTCTCCCACATCCTGGGGATCTTCCATGGGCCTGGCTTATGTTACACAGTCCACCGGACGTCACTGAGCCAGGGTTCCAGACGTGGCCCTCAGTGTGGATTTTAGATTATTGCCGAAGCAGTGAGTTACAATGGAAAAGAGGTAGGGAAGTAGTTATGACGGTCAGGAAGGGGGTCAAAGAGCCACAATGACAGAAACCAAGCCTTTCCCGGTGCCTGTGCCTCTTTGTGGACAAGCAAGTCAAAATATAAATTTCTAGATCATGATCAGAGTTTGTCTGCTTTATATCAAAGAACAAAAATGTATACATATCAATGTTTTGGGCATCTTCGAATCTCTAAACATCTTTCCTAAATACCGTAGAAAATCTGAAAAGATTTTGGTTTTGATTATATTATTTTTCTCTTCCAGGATTCCAATCAGTACCAGTTTGGTAAAACCAAAATTTTCTTCAGAGCAGGCCAAGTGGCTTATTTAGAGAAACTCCGATTGGATAAACTGAGGCAGGGTTGTGTTGTGATACAAAAGCACATCCGTGGCTGGCTCCAGAGGAGAAAATTCCTCCGCGAGAGACGAGCCGCCCTGACCATCCAGCAGTACTTCCGGGGGCAGCACACCGTCAGGTAGGTGGGAGCCAAGGAGGTGTGTGCAGTTGTGCAGCTTTCTTTGCTGGTCACATCCGTGAGGGGGCAGAGGCATGTCAAGGACTAAGGATCTTTCTCCTGGGACCAGGCTGCATGTGCCTGAGGTGCCCATAAGCCTCCTGATGAGAAGGGTGTGCCCCTCAGGGCAGGTAGCACTGACTCAGCCCACCGTCCCCATGTGGGACAGGTGACAACCAGAACCCAGAAGAGAGGAAGGCCCAGTCAGGGTGTCTCGGAAGAGGTCAGAATTCCCCGTGAGACCAGGTGGAGGGACTGGGCCCCTGGTCTGCGAGAAGTGAAAATGCCTAGGAAGACTAGGATCTCGGTGAAGCCCCTGAGTAAAGTCGCCATGAAGAGCCACTGACCAGCCTACTGGCAGAGGACAGGAGACAGAGGATGCCAGAGGGGATTGATGGGAGGGCCCTGCCAGCAAATGCAGAGCCCTCGGGCAAGGCTATGTGGTAGCCCAAGGGGATGGCTGAGCACAGGGCAGTCCCACCAGCCATGCCCGTCCTACCCTCCTCGGATGCTCCCAAGAGGCATGTCGGGCTGGCCAGGGGAAAGGCCTTCTTCCCAGTTTGCGCTGTGTGCTCCCAGGTGTGTAGCCTGGCTCGCTCCCTGGCACGCTCCTACGATAGTTGTGAAGGCAGGTGTGTCACTGAGCCTGACCTCTTCCTGCGCTTCTCCATGTGGTTGGTGCACCTCCATCTTCATCTCAGCCCGCCCCAAACCAGTCTAGCCGTCGCAGCCCCCATGCCCCAGGCACCCAGCTTACCTGCACTTGCAGCCAGACTCGCCCTCCCGGGCTTCTGAGTGCAGTTAGCAGCAGCCTCCAGGGCAGGAAACCCTAGACTTACCTTCTTCCCAAGTGTGTGCTCCCTTTCCCATCGGGAATCACAAAGGCCACTCCATGCGCCCTTCACTTGCCTCTGTGTCTGTCCCTCTCGTCCCATTTCTGGGCACCTGCCCGGGATGAGGCCTCCATCATCGCTTCCTTACACCTTTAGAGTATACTCCTTCACCTGCCGCCTTTCTCTCCATCTTCCTAAAGCAGGGCCTGATCCAGCCACTACCCTGCTCCTGCCCTGGATGCCTCCAGCAGCCTCTGTTTCCTACAAAGAGCATTCAATCTTGTTTATTTTTTAAAAATATGTTTTTATTGATTTCAGAGAGGAAGGGCGAGATAGAAACATCAATGATGAAGAGAGAGTCATTGATTGGCTGCCTCCTGCATGCCCCACACTGGGGATCGAGCCCACAACGTGAGCATGTGCCCTGACAGAGGATCAAATTGTGACCTCCTGATTCATAGGTTGATGCTCAACCACTGAGCCACACTGACCAAGCAAGCATTCAATCTTTGCAATGGCCTGGATGCATTCATAAGAATGGAATCATGCTTGTCTGGTTCCCATTACATCCATACTAGGACCTAGCACAGTGGCTGTCCTAATATATATGTCTAATATATATATTTCAACTAGAGGCCCAGTGCACAAATTTGGGTGGGGTCCCTTGGCCTGGCTGGTAATCAGGACTGATCAGGGCTGATCAGGGCCAGGCAGCTGGGGGGAGGGATCGCGGGAAGTTGGCCAGCTGCAGGAGGTTGGCTGTGAGTCATCACTGACAGACCTCATTTTCTTGCTTCTGCATTGAGCATCTGCCCCCCTGGTGGTCATGTGTTGTCAGAGTGACCTGTCTACCGGTTGTAAAGGTCACTTAGGCTTTTATAAAATATACATATATATTTTAATAACAAATGATTTCCATCTGCTTTTCTAACCTCATTGACTACTAATTTTCTCCATGTATCTCATATTCAAGCAATTTAGACAGTCTCTTTTTCTGAACATTCCAGCACTGCTAGGCCTCCAGTATGAACTGCTTTTCCAACCTTTGCTGTCTACAGAACTCCTTTTCCATCAAGGGCTGGCTCACAGATCAGCCCTTCTCAAGCAGTTCTGTAAGCTCTCGCTTACGGATCTTTCCGCAGTCATTCTAACCCTCTCATATCCCACTTGGCCACTTATAAGTCTGTCTGCTCCACAGGGTGGTAAATCCTGAAGGGAGGAGCTTTGTCGTCTTCTCCAGTCCTTTGGATAGGAGTTGACAAACGTGTTCTGTAAGAGCTGTTGGGATCCTGCCATTTCTCTCACATTTGTTCACCTCTGCTGTGCAGCATGACATCAGGCACGGGGAGTATTGTAAAGCATAGGCGTGGTGTGTTCCTGGTGTGAGCCTTCAGCCTGATGGCCCACAGAATGAATGAACAGGTGAAGGAGCAAGTTCAGTGCACAGGTTTGTTGCCACCGTCCCTGTGGGTGTGAAAGAGGCAGATTATCAACCTGGATGTGAGGAGTGTGAAGTTCCTTATGCCTGGAGCCAGCATATTCAGATCAGGGTGAAAGGGGAGACAGTAATGACTAACCTCAGTCTGGCATTACAATAAACCACTCACAGAGCATAATGTGTAGATTTGCAAAACATGTGACTATTCCTTAGTAGGAAAGAGCACGCGCTGTAGAAGCCAGTGCTCTGTGGGTAACAGGTTGACTCCCCATTCTTAACCAAGGAAAGCTGTGACCGCGGCAGCCTTGAAAGAGGCCTGGGCAGCCATCATTATCCAGAAGCACTGCCGTGGGTACCTTGTCCGCAGTCTGTACCAGCTGATCCGCGTGGCCACCATCACCATCCAGGCCTACACCCGAGGATGCCTGGCCCGGAGGAGGTATCGCAAGGTGCGGCTGGGACCACAGGCTTCCCCAGGGCTCGTGTTATTTTTCGTCAGCAGTGCTGGCATACCTCATTTCCTCGCTCTTCACAGATACTGTGGGGGTTTAATATTTACATTGAAGGTTTGTGGGAACTCTGTGTTGAGCAAGTCGATCAGCACCATTTTTCAACAGGCTCATGTGATGGGTAGCATTGTTTAGCAATAAAGTGTTTCTTATTGTTATGTGCTTTTTTAGACATAATACTACTGCCCACGTGATAGACTACACTATAGTGTAAATATAACTTTTACATACCCTGGGAAACCCAACAAGTCACGATACTCACTTTACTGTGATACTCACTTTATTTCGGTTTCTGGAACTGAGCCCACCATATCCCTGAGCCCCGCGTGGGCTGGATCCCCAGTGTGGGGCATGCAGTGTGGTGCCTGGAGTGAGATAGTGTTTCTTCATGAAGACCTTCCTAGAGCAGGACGTTCTGGTATGTGAATGTCCGGATATGGCTGCTACAGGTGGAATTTGGCTATTGTTTCAAAAGTCTATGGTAGGTCCTTATGGGTTGATTACAATAAATCCATATTTTGTGCTGTGAGAACATTGCGGTAGTTGCACCTCCCAACATTGGAGGCATTGATGAGAGAAAGAATGGCGAGCCAGTTTGCGTTTCACAAAATCTTGTTTTAAAGATGCTGGAGGAACACAAGGCTGTGATCCTTCAGAAATATGCTCGTGCGTGGCTGGCCCGGCGCAGGTTCCAAAGCATCCGACGGTTCGTGCTCAACATTCAGCTCACGTACCGGGTCCAGCGCCTACAGAAAAAGCTAGAAGATCAGGTAGGTGTTCCTAATGCATCTTGCATACTTACTTGCCCAATAGATATATTTTGTCCTGGGCCAGTTCCTTAGCTATGCAGTCAAACTTACACCCATGCCAAGAGGTTCGGTTCACATGGACCCTGAGCTGGGAAACAGAAGCAGGTTGTACACTGAACAGGGCAGCTGCCCAGGAGGGCCGGTGGGGCTGAAACCCAACCCGGTTCTGCTTGCCGACCCATGTGTTCTGGCACAGAGATGGGCTGCCTAGAGGCAGGGGTGTCTTTTTTAATTTGCACAGAACTGCTGTCTGAGTGCCAAGCGAGGCACGCTCAGGGAGGTCTTGGCTCAGAGGAGCTGCCGTTTCCTAATTTGCCTGAAGGTCCATATGGCCTAGCTGCAGCCCTGCCTAGTGTGAGAAGAGTCCCCGTGCCATTTCCCCTGCGCTCTGCCAGTGGACAAGGGCTGTGCAATATGCAGCATCCAGACCTATGGAGCTCACTCCTGGGCCTGCCTCAGTTTATACTGAGAGTCTCCTGAGGTGAACTTTAAGTATAGCCTCAGCTATACCATGAGGATCCTTAATGAATGGGTCAGCGTGCAAACCTATACACTTGACGTTTTGATGCAGTTTCCCCCATGGCGCCGCCGGGTGACAGGCCTGGGTGTTATATGGCTTGTGCAGAACATCGCTCCACGCTCAAGGCATTGGCCGAGCTGGTTTCCACTGAGTTGTCCCCCCTGGGCTTGCAGATGATCTCTTCCCCATGTCTTTTTCTTAAAATATATATTTTTTTATTTTAGAGAGGAAGGGAGAGGGAGAGAGAGAGAAACATCAACGATGAGAGAGAATCACTGGTTGGCCACCTCCTGTATGCCCCATACTAGGGATCGAGCTGGCAACCCGGACATGTGCCCTGACCGGGAATTGAACTGTGACCTCTTCCCTGTGTCTTCACATCACCTTCCTTCTATGTGACCTCTTCCCTGTGTCTTCACATCACCTTCCTTCTATGTGACCTCTTCCCTGTGTCTTCACATCACCTTCCTTCTATGTGACCTCTTCCCTGTGTCTTCACATCACCTTCCTTTTATGTCCCGATCTCCTCTTCTTATAAAAACACCAGTCATGCTGAATGAGGTCCACCCACATGGCCTCATTTTACCTTAATTCTATTTAAAGTCAGTCACATTCTGAAGTGCTGGGCATTAGGACTTCAACATGTGACCCGGGGGCACTGGGAAACCCGATCCAGCCCACCCCACGAGAGTTGCCTGGTGTTCAGGGATTAGACCGGCCCCTCAGTAAAAGAGCCCCACCAGCTCAGGACCATTAACCCTCCAGCTCTGCCTCGCTGTTTTCTCTGGGACGAGGATGCTCATCCACGCCCTCACAATGATAAATGTGGCCAACATAACTGAACCTCTGAGAGACTTACCTTTAGATGCCATGTTAAAGGCTGGGAGAAGCCAGTGGAACGGCTTCTTTATTTGGGATAAACCCCTGAGCACCTGCTGTTTTTCTCTAGAACAGAGAGAACCACGGGCTGGTGGAGAAGCTGACCAGCCTGGCTGCCGCTCGGGCTGGTGATGTGGAGAAGGTTCAGAAACTGGAATCGGAACTGGTCAGGGCAGCTGCCCACAGGCGCAACTATGAGGAGAAGGGGCAGAGGTACAAGGCCGCTGTGGAAGAGGTTGGTGCTGGTTGTGACTGGCAGTCACTGTGAGTCTTCCCATGGGAGGGACCTCAGCGTGTGTCCCCACAGAGCTCCCGCTGTCAGAGGGGCCTCCCTCTCAGAGGACAGAGGCAGAACCCAGTGTCTAGGGAAGAAACACAACATGACACTGCCTCTTCCTTTCAACTTTTGTCAAAAGACGAAGGCCAAGAAGGAGCCCTGCGGCTGCTTCCCCCTCTGCCAGGACCATCTTGGTCCCCCGTTGCTGGCCCATCTGCTGTGAGCCCTGGGCACCTCACCCAGGACAGCAGTGCAGAGCTCAAAGGGTCTTCATCTCGGCGATGGGGTCAGAAGAGCAGCAGACGTAAAAATCCAGTGTCCCTGCTCTGAAGCTTGTCTTTGCTGCTGTCCGGCTGGGTGGCCTTAGGCAAGTTGCCTTCACCCTCTCTAAACTTCAGTTCCTCGTATATAAAACAGAAATGACAAAAAGTGACTTGGCAGTGTTGCTGTGAGGATGAAGTTTTCAGGTGAAATCATTTAGCTAAATGCCTATCATAGAGCCCTTCCCAAGGGCGAGCTGATAATTTCTAACAAGGTGACTTATTCCCGTCCATCCTCCTGCACTAAGTCCTCAGCACCCAAGGTTGTGGCAGCCTGGAGTCCTGGGCGTCTCTGTGCCTCCCCAAGGCCTGGTGCCTGGCTGCTGGCACTGCCCACACTGCCGGTCACCAACCATCCATCAGCACCTAGAGCTGCCAGCCTGGCAGACACTTGACCAAGAGGAGCTAAAATAGTAGAACTTACATCACGGCCACAGAGCCCGCCTTCCTGAGTCATAACACTCTCACAATGTGAATCCGCAGTATATCGCAAATAACTTACATCACATTAAATAAACACCCTGTGTGTCGAGAAGCTCAAGAAAAGGATAGAGAAGATGCCTTGACATGTGAGGTGACCTTGTTTGGTCTGGCTCCTTGATCACAGCCCTTGTAGGCTGGGAACTGGTGTCTGCTTGTCGTCACCTGCAGCCCTTGCATGCGAAGGTAAGTGCAGCCTGATGCCGCGCGCTGGTGCTGGCTGCTATCCACGGATAGAATGCGTGTATGTACACATGCGTACATACACACACATACATGCACACGCATACTATTTTAAAAAGACACAGCTTTCACCAAGTAAGACAATGGTGACCAAACTTAAAATGAGGTTTTTCAAAAAAGTTTTTGCTTCCCTTTGCTAGAAATTGGCAAAGCTTCAGAAGCATAATTCAGAGCTGGAAGTACAAAAAGAGCAGATACAGCGGAAGCTTCAGGAGCAGACTGAAGAGCTGAAAGGTAAAGCCCACGGCGGCCGGATTCATCCACCCATGCACTCGCTTGTCCAGACATTCTGGAGTAACTATTGGCTGTGATCCGAGTTTTAGGCAGCATCGGGACTCTCTGGTGTACACTTAGTATAACAAGATCACTGTTGCTCCACAGAAAATAACCATATTTAAATTGTGGTAACGTTACTCTATAGGTTCATCTGTTTGTTTCCATCTCTGTCGGCACAGCAATCCCTGTCTCAGACCCTCCCGGGGCCACTTACAAGGTACCAGTGTTTGGCCATAAGCCTGGAGCCTTTCATCGCAGGTGGAAAGGATGTGTGCCTGTGCATGGGTGTGCTGTGGGGAGTTAGGACGATGTTGGAGTTGTGTTTGTTGTTTGCCAAGGATTTGCAGTCGGATTGCAGATCTGTCCACCTTACTCAATCTAAAGGGTACCCTGGCCCTGAACTAAGGCATGCTTATCTGCTGAACCACAGCACCCAGCTGTCAGGCACACATGCTTAGAACCAGTGGAGGTACCACTTTTATTTAGGGGTGCAAAGCAGCCACTCTTAGCCTAGCTCTGTCCATTTGTAGCTTTCCATCCTGAATTATAATCATAAGCACTTGCTAAACCCCAAAAGGCTCATGAACCTGGTGGTTCCTGAGCAGGTGGTTTAAATCACCACACTCAATTGCCTGTCTTTTCCAGGGACCTTTCTCCTTAAGTGCTGACCCACGGCATGTGAGGCCCGAGGGTTCAGGCCTGGACATTTAGCATACCCCTGGCCCCCACCAGGTGGAACCCGGAGCACAAGAGCCCTGGGGGTCCAGGTGAGAGTGTGAGAGGAGCCACGTCAGGTGGAGGGAGTGAACCTCCCGAGTCCTGTCAGGAGAGCAGGAAAGGCCGCCAGACGAAGCTGAGGACGGTGTGCCTCCTGCTCCAGATGCTGTGTGCCCTGCACCCCGTCTGTAAGGACTGATGATGAACAGGGCAAGGAGAGGTCAGGTCTAAGAGCAAGCCTTGAACCTAAATGAGGGAAGGCCTTACCCATCGTTACCTTTCTTCTTACAATACACTCTTCTTGGGCGCTTGTTCTTTTTTTCTAACTTTAAGTGGCATTTCCCACAAGAATATTGAAATTCCCACAAGAGTGTCTTGAAAATTACGTATTTGGTATCATAATGCTAATGTTTGGGTGGATAATTTTATACCTTCTTCTAACACGTGTATGAAAACTGTCAGACACAGTGTTCATAAACTGCTTGTCCCGAGGGTCTCCCTACACAAGGCAAACAGTGCTCCGTGCAAGGCACCAGCCTTCACTCATCCTGGGACCTAGACGGGGGGATGTTATCAAAGTCTTTTCCCCTTTTTGAGATTCTGACTTGGACAGAAAGTCACACATGAGCAGCCTGTTTAGCCATTTTTGCAAATGCCCCAAAATGGTACGCACCAGAACAGCCAATTCTGGAGTGAAGTGAAAATTGAAATTGTATCAAATATGCTGGCTTCTAAATTTAACCTTAGGTGTCTTCCCTCGTGTTTTCTGGCTGACTCATGATGTTCTAAAGCAGTCATTTTGATTCAGGCACATTTGACACTGCACTGGACAAACTATTAAACTATTGGCTTTTTTTTTTAACCAAATAATTTAGAGGATTGCTATTGTCACTTCATCCCTGGGCTCCCCTCTGGGGAAGGACTCAGAAACCAGGAAAAGAATGAAGTGTCAGCTAAGTACAGATGGGAACACCAGGCTCTGATGGGGACACCAGGCTCTGCATCTGTCATCCTGCTCCTATTTGGAACGGCACCTGCCGTGTGTGGACATGATGGGGACGTGGGATTGTCATGGCCAGAGGCTTCCTTAACCTGCACTGTGTTAGGGACCCTGTATTTAAATGAAGACACTTCATTATTTTCTTGGTTATCATGAATGACTAGTTTCAATCAAGGTGCCCCCCAGGACACTTGGCAATGTCTGGACACATTTTTGATTGTCACAAGTGGAGTGGAGGTGCTGCTGGATTCTAGTGGGTAGAGGCCAGGGACACTGCTCAACATCTTACAGTGCACAGGGAGCGCCGTCCCACGATAAAGAATTACCTCCCTTGAAGTATCATAATGCTAAGATGGAGAAACGCTATCGTAAATTGATCATTTTCTCCCCAAAGGGTTTCTGTTTACTCTTAATAAAATTGTTTATATCTCAAAGCCAATATGCCTAATTTTAATCAAACAAATGATATTCGGACCAATAAAAGTAAAATAAATGAAGCTATTTATAGATTTCAACATGACAAATTTGTGAGGATTATTATTCTGAACCCCCGGACCGGTATTTCTAGTTTATAAAAGTGATAGTTACACTTGTCTTCCTGTTAGGAATAAACACCCCATGACTGTTCTTGCATTCACATTTCCTTAAATAAGATGGGAAGCAATCCAGTCAATGGAGTGCAGACCTGTTTCAAAAAGCGTTGTCTTTTTACAGGGAAAATGGATGACCTCACCAAGCAGCTCTTCGAGGACGTGCAAAAAGAAGAACGACAAAGAATGTATGAAAGATGGGTTGCCTCACATCGGCCGCTTTCTCTCTCTGCTGTTTGATACTTTGCTTCTTGGCTTGCAGATAGCAGGTCACAGGCACAGGAGAGCGGGGTGTGCATATTGATAGGAAGTGAAGACGTGGAGGTTTGCGAGAGCGAATGCCCACTCTCTGCACCTTTCAGACACTGCCCGGGGTCTGCAGTGTGGGCAGGGGGCCTGGGAATTTCCTGCTTTCCCTTTTTTGCCAAGACAGTGAGGAGTTCAGACACTGCCGCCCTTTCAACTTCCATGAAGCCTCAGAAGTAAGATTATTGCCTAGAACACACACCTCCTCCCTTCCCCTTCCTGTTACACCTGTTCACATGGCTCTTGTCCCACACAGAAAGGGATATGAAACCCTCACAGAAACTAAGGCAGCTCCCCGTGACCTTGTCAATATTAAACCCTTTACTAATCTCCAATCTGGGCTTCCTTCTCTTAAGAAGTCAACCGAGCCCTGACCGGTTTGGCTCAGTGGATAGAGTGTCAGCCTGTGGACTGAAGGGTCCCATGTTCGATTCCGGTCAAGGGCATGTACCTTGGTTGCGGGCACATCCCCAATAGGGGTTGTGTGGGAGGCGGCTGTTTGATGTTTCTCTCTCATCAATGTTTCTAACTCTCTATCCTTCTCCCTTCCTCTCTGTAAAAAAATCAATAAAAATATATATATTTTTTTTTTTAAAAAGAAGTCAACCAAAGGGTTTTAGATCTCAAAGTAGGGATATGTGGCAAGGTGTTGGGAAGAAATGGAGCATTCTTGGCATCCAGATGTAGGGGGCTAGGAGGCTCAGGGCTGCCTGGGGTGGTAGGATATGCAACCTCCCCATGCAGTCAGTAGCCTGAGTCTGGGTCAGGAGGAGGATGCCAACAAGTTAGGGGAGGGAGTGTCACTCAAGAATCTTAAGAGCTAACAAAGTGTCTCATGGTCCTACATTGGTTTTAAAATAGGGATATTTGAATCTACCTTGAAAAATCTATTTTTTCCATGAACTTTCAACTCTAGGAGAAGAGTTCGATTTTTGGATCCTCACTGTGTACTGGGCCACTTGGGAGTGACCATTACAAGCAGGGGGCTAGGAGAACCAGGCTGAGGCCAGGTCACCTTGAGCTCTTTGCAGACCTCATCAGCACTCACCTATAGTTTGGTCTGGTCCCTGGTTAGCTGATGGGGGACATTTTGGCCACTGTCACAACCTTACAGAGGCTCAAAGAAGCTCACAGTCTGTGGGGACACACCCGCCTCATTTAGGCTACAAATTTAAGATTGTTTTTACATGTGACTCCCGGCTGCAGTCTGCTTCTTCGAAGGTATTTTGCTGGCCTCTTAGGAATACTGCGGGGTTTTTTTTGGTTTTGTTTTTTTAATATACCTTTACTGACTTCAGAGGGAGAGAGAGAGATAGAAACGTCAATGATGACAGAGAATCATTGATTAGCTGCCTCCTGCATGCCCCCTACTGGAGATTGAGACCACAACCCAGGCATGGACCCTGACTGGGAATCGAACTGTGACCTCCTGGTTCATAGGTCTATGCTCAACAGCTGAGCCATAACAGCCAGGCGACTAGGGCTGGGGGGCGGGGGGGGCGGGGGGCGGTTAAAAACCTGAAAACAAAGTTTAAATTTTTGATAATATCTATAAAAGGAAATGAAACAAAAACCTATTGGGAATGTGACTCTCTTCCTCAGGGATTTTCCTTTTGTGCTTTAAAGGCAAGTCCTAAAATAAACCTGTCAACAGTTTAGCAAGTAGAACAGTAGCTCATAAACTCATAGAGCCCCTAGGTCTGTTCACTTCTCACTGGGCTGCTGTGCACTGTGTTGGCTGGTCTAGGTCATGGATCTCTCTTCAGTTATTTTCTTGGTCATTCATCCTACATTTAATTCAGCATCCATCTAAGGAGGAATTGGATTTTTATGGAAGCTGGGGCACCTGAGTTTGCTGAAACTTATTCTAGAATCTTTGAAGGACTATGTGCTTTACATGTTAAATGACTGCACTCACTTGGGGAGGACCAGGCCCAAGCCCTTCAGGATCCTTGGCACTTGGCCGAATGTGCCAAGGTCTTTGCCGAATGTGCCAAGGTCTTTGCCGAGGGAAGTGGCCCCTCCGTGGGGTCACGTGGAACTGGGATGGCTTTGGGAATACAGTGCCCCAACCACCACTGGACTTCCTCCTGTGCTGTGTTCAACCTCCTGTGCTGTGTTTCCTCTGTGTGGGATTGTGTTAGAGCCACACTTCTCAGATCAGAAAGTATAAGAAGCTTCCTTACCCTAAGGGGACAGGAAACAGCTAAAAATAAGGCCTTTATTATGAGAACTGTCACAATAGATCCTAATTAACTTGTCTCCTCCTTTCTGGAATCTCCTCTTATTTTCAAAATGATGTATCATTCTAACTCAGGGTAAAGACTTTAGAGACAATTCTGAATTATTTTTCCTTTTGCTGCCTAGACTTCTTGAAAAAAGTTTTGAACTGAAAACACAGGACTATGAGAAGCAGATGTGCGCTTTGAAAGAAGAAATCAAAGCTCTCAAGGATGAGAAAGTGCAACTGCAGCACCAGCTGGAGGAGGAGCGGGCCACCTCGGGTGGCCTGCAGGCGGAGGTGGCCCAGCTGAGCCAACAGGCCAAGGTAGAGGCTTCTGCTTCCCCAGCTCTGTCTGAGTCAGATCACTGCACAGGGTGTGCATGCACGCATGCAGGCGTGGGTGGGGTGAGGGGGATGGAGAAGGGGGAGCAGCTTCACTTTCCCACAGGATCAGACAGCTAAATGCAAACACATGTACGAAGCCAGAAGTGAAAGGACCCTGATTGCTTCAGTTCCTCCCAGTATAAACCCCCAACCACCTTTGATTTAGCAATAATGGCTTTTCCTATTTTAAAGGTCAGCTCTCTCTTTTTTTAATATTACATTTATATAAAGTTACTCAAATATGTTGACCTAGAGAATACGTCCAAATTAAATTATAAGTGGATATGAACTCTTATGCAATCCATCATGGTGTTATCCTATATAATAAAAGGCTAATATGCAAATTGTCCCCTCAACCAGAAATCCGTGCACCAGGCCTCTAGTATACCTATAAATGCCTGTATTAAAATTAAATTGCCATACTGTCAGAATTCTACATTTTAAACTGTTACTGGAAAATCTCACAAAAGCAATGATGCTTGCTTGGGCAGTCAGGCTTAACTGGAATTCCTACCCCATCAGAATGTGCCTGTGTTCTTAAATACAAAACATTTCTCTGCAAGGTTGGAAAGTTTTTAAGCTTCCACTGAATATGTGAAACACATGTTAGTAGAATGTTTGTGAAGATTTTGCAGATATTTTCTGATTGTCATGGAAGAGCCATGCATGGTTCAGAAGAGCACTAGAACGCACCCCAGAGTTGCCTGGGAACTGCACAGCGGAGTTGGCCATACCCTCTGGGCCCTGGGCCCCTGATGCTTAAAGTGGGGAGTGGGACCACCCAGCCCTGTGACTGCCTCACTCTCAGCAGTCATATGAGACTGCTGCCCCTCTGGGCGTCAGGTCGTCTGGCTACGGTCTGCATCTTGAGAAATGGTGTGGCTACACTTGGAGTGAGGCACCAATATTTATCACTTCCTCTTTGGTAACTAAAACTGTGGTCCAGTCTCTCCAGTGTGGTGATTAGTCTCATTTGCAAAGGAAGTAAATGTATCATCATCAGGTTATTCGTGTTATAATCCATCTATATAAATACATTTACAACTCATAACAACGACTGAAACATTGCAAAGAGCAGGGCTTTCAGATTGAGAGTCCTGGGGCCCCATCACCTTGCCGTGTGATCCCGAACATGCTGTTTACTCCATGCAGCTTCAGTTTCTAACCTATAATAGGTCACCCTACTCACCCTGTGGGCCTGTTTTAAGGAAGAGGTTGTGTATGTAAAAGGACCAGTAAATGTCAATTTGATCTCCTTTCCTATGCCCTATAGAAACAGGAGTTGTATGTGGGCCTCTACACTTAGACTAACTGAGAAATGTCAGCACGGGCTTAGTCACCTCTGCATAGCCCCCATAGCTGCAAACACAACCCTGACATCCTTACTCAAGCTGAGCTATAGGTGAAAGAGGCAGAATACAGCCTCCCCCCCACAACCAGGGCTGCCCCTCAGGGGACCCTGCATGCCCCATGGCCACCCCCCAAATCCTGGGTGCGCCTGGCTCTGCCACTGCACCACTCCTAAACCCAGCTGGAGCCCAAACCCACACTCCCAAATGTGGCGGCCTTGCCCACATCCAAGATTTCATCCTACGGTGAAAGAGAATCAGCCTTTGAATTTCCTTCTCTGGACTCTCCTTCCTCTCCACCCCACCAAAGCTTGTAGTAATTAGTTATTGTTTCCCTTTAAGTAGGGAAACCAATTCTGTTTCCACCAAGTAGATGTGGAAATAGTTAACAGTACTTGGGGGCAGTTAAACGTGTATCAAGGCCACGCTGTATGTATGGGCAGGGATGGTTTAACAAGAGTTCAGCTAAGAAGCAGCAGTGAAGATGCCCTGCGTGGGTAGACGGTGCTGTAAAAGTGTTCTTTCTGTCTGATAAAAATTATAGTAGCTCTTTTTTCTTCACCTGGTCATTGCTGTGATTCAGACAATCTCTGAGTTTGAAAAGGAGATAGAGCTACTTCAGACACAGAAGATAGACGTGGAAAAACATGTGCAGTCGCAAAAGCGGGAAATGAGAGGTAACAAAACTATGAGGCACCGAGCCCATGGGTGCAGACTGAATGTATCATAAGTGTCACTGGTAAGGAAATGCTCCTTTGACTGGCACGAGGCTGGTTGGTTACCTGGTTGGTTGGATATATGGCAAGCTGACCAGCTGGTTGGATCCGTAGCTAGTTGGTTGGTTGGTTGGATAGCTGGTGGGTTAAACAACTGGTCAGTTTCTTAGCAGATGAGATGGTTAGCTGGAGACTCTGTGAAGGTAACTGGGCCCTAGAAAGGGAACGGGATAAATCAGGCAAGAATGTAATTCATACCAGCTCTACCTTTTCCTCTCAGAAAAGATGTCAGAGATCACCAGGCAACTGCTCGAAAGCTATGACATTGCAGACGTGAGAAGCAGGTAATCATTGTTGCATTATCAAACATTTAGGAACGTGTAACACATGAGAGAGACAATAGACTTTCTTACCCTCCTTATTTTCCAGGCTGTCTGTGGAAGATTTGGAACATTTAAATGAGGATGGAGAACTTTGGTTTGCTTATGAAGGACTAAAGAAAGCAACCCGGTGAGGAATTCCCCCAGGGTTCCTTTTTCCCCCAGAGATAATAAGACTATTGGAAAGTGAAAAGTTTATCTTACACAGATTTGATACATAAAATAATTTCTTACAGTAGAATGATCTAATAATCATTGGAAATATTTCTTTTAGTAATTGGTAACAAATAACACTATGAGATAATATGCTGAGTGATAAAAACTCATAACCTATACAGTAAAACTGATTATATCAAACTAGAGGTCTAGTGCACGAAAATTTGTGCACTGGGGAGGGGAGGGTCCCTCAGCCCAGCCTGTACCCTCTAGCAGTCTGGGATCCCTCTGGCAGCCCAGGAGCCCTTGTGGGATGTCTGACTGCAGCTTAGGCCCCACAGGGAGGGGGACTAAGCCGCACTCAGACATCCTTAGTGCTGCGGAGGAGGCAAGAGAGGCTCCCGCCACTGCTGCTGTGCTTGCAGCCATCAGCCCGGTCTGTGGCTGAGTAGAACTCCCGCTGTGGGAGCTCACTGACCACCAGGGGGCAGCTCCTGCATTGAGCTGTGTGTGTCATAGCAACAGGTCCTTCTGAGTTGTTCTACTGTTAGGGTCAATTTGCATCTTAACCTTTTATTATATAGGACTAAAGGCCTGATGTACAAAATTCATGCAGGAGTAGGATTTCCCTAGATGTTGGCACTGGCTTCCCTCTGGCACCTGGGATCTGGGCTTCCCTTGAAGCCCTGGCTTCATCTAGAAGGTTGTCTGGAAGGACTCTGGGCTAATTAGTATATTACACTTTTATTATTATAGATAAGGTAGCCAGTGTTGCTATAGACAAATAGATGTGTTTAAATTTAAAGAATTTGATGCATTTTTTATGTTAATAAACTTTATTTTTAGAGTAGTGCTAGGCTTATAGTAAAATTGAGCAAAAGTTCAGAGTTTCTTATATACCTCTGACCCCCCTCCATACACAGCCATTACATCTCCCAACAGAGGTTACATTTGTTGTTGTTTTAAAGATTTTTAAAATTAATATTTAAAGAGAGGGAAGGAGAAGGAGAAAGAGAGAGAAACCTCTATGTGAGAGGGAAACGTTAATCGGCTGCCTCCTGCATGCCCCCACCAAGAATCAAGTCTGCAACCTGGACACAGGCCCTGACCAGGAATCAAACTGGCAGCCTTTCAGTGCATGGGATGATGCCCAACCAACTGGCCAGGGTAAGGTTACATTGGTTAAAACTGATGAACCTACGTTGACACATCATTATCACCCAGAGTCCATAGTTTACATTAAGGTTCACTCTTGATGTTATATATCCTATTGGTTTTGACAAATGTATAATGTAATGTATCTTTACCATTATTGCATCATACAGATATTTTTTAAACTATTAGAGTAAAAATGTAACTTTAATAATGTCTAAAGTAACATTTATTAACTGCATGTTAATGCCACATATGCTTCCTAAATTTTATAATTCTGTGTTCCTAGTTAATAGCCTGTAGTGATGTTCCTAGTTAATAGCCTGTAGCACATAAGTATGCTCTCTGTACTTAGCGCTTGGCTCTGGTGGTGGGTTTTTATAACTGCAGCACACTCAGAGCAAAGACCAAGTGGCTAATTTCTCGGCCCCTCCTCTAACAGTGTCTTGGAGAGCCACTTCCAGTCCCAGAAGGATTGCTATGAAAAGGAGATAGAAGCGTTGAACTTCAAAGTGGTGCATCTAAGTCAAGAAATAAACCACCTGCAGAAATTATTTAGAGAAGAGAATGACATCAATGAAAGTATTCGTCATGAAGTTACCAGGCTGACGTCAGAAAACATGGTATGGTCTCAGCCATGGGCCCGGTTGTGGGCACTATTCTAGAGATGTTATTCATTAGCCAAGTCATATGCAGTTTCTTGGCAATAAAACAATGGATCAGACTTACGTTTTCTAGGAGTGAAATACTTGGGTCACAAGAGAAACTTATATTACCCCAGGCTGGAGAGCACTCTGATTTAAGAGTTTTTTCCATAAGATGGGTCCACATTCTGTGTGTGTGTATGTGTGTGTGTGTGTGTGTTCTAAATCTAGCCAATCCCCCTTGGAAATTGACAAAAGCAACATTAGGGTAAAAGGATAATTCGAGAGGGGCATGCATCCAGGTTAGTCTCTCTATTCCTGCCTCTCATCTCACCTTTTCAGAGGCCTCCCTTCTGTGATGCCCATTCTTTCCTCCCGTACATGTCTCATCCTTTCTTATACCTCACGCCTACTGGCAGGGAGAAAGGCTTTAGAAATCTCCTCACTCAAAACTATCCCTTTCTTGGCCCCACATCCCCAGTAGCTACCACTCCATTTCTTTCTTTCCTTTTTCTTTTTTGGTAATCCTCACCCAAGGATATTTTTTTCATGTATTTTTTTAGAGAAAATAGAAGAGAGGGGGGAAAGGAGGAGAGAGAGAGAGAGACATATCAATTTGAGAGATACATCGATTGATTGCTTCCCACACGCTCTTCAACCAGGGCCAGGGAATCAACCTGCAACCCAGATGCATGCCCTGAACCGGTGGAACCTATGACCCGTCAGTGCTCAGGCTGACACTCTAACCACTGGGCTATGCCAGCCAGGGCACCACCCCGTTTCTTTGGGGGAGTTGTCAGACTTCTCAGCAGCCATCCAACTGTGATCTCTCCATTCACCTCCCATTTGCTCTGTGGCCACCCCATTTTGTCATGTGCCCCCACCACTAACTGGTTTGTCTGCATCCTCGTTGTCTCTCAGCAGCATTTGATGACTTACTCGCTCCCTTTCCTTCCTTATTGTTCTGATGGCTTCCAGGGCACCACCCTCTCCTAGGTTTCTCATCCCCTTCACCGTTCACGGCTGCCCCTTCTCAGCTTCTTTGCTGTCTCCTGCTCCTGTGCCTAACCTGGAAGTACTAGGACCTCTCAGGTCTGTGTCAGCAGGGGAAGAGCTGTGGCCCCAGCATAACCAACACGTGGAGCAGGAAGGACCTTCACATCTTTGTTTGGTCCTTGGGTGAAACTTTCATGAGGAATCTGCAGTAAAATCCAATTGCACAATCAAACAAGTATTCTTCATTTGAGGGTTCGTGGTATGGGTGTTTTTACCTGCTTGAGGGTAGAGGTGACAGACGTTTAAAAAACTATACCGGCAGACAAGGACAAAGGATTGAGCCCTGCCTGGAATGCAGAGGGCGCAGTGCGACCCCTCGAGGTGGTCCATCCTTAGACGAGGAGGTGAGGTCTCTGGGTCTGGACCAGAGAGGCTGGCTGCCATCTCCTCACATCAGCTTCCCTCTGCTCAGCATAGAATTCCCACCCACCCCTGCCCCACCACTACACACCCTTCTCTCCGGGAGACATCCTGATGGGGACTGTGGCTGTGTGGACCGCTTCCTCTGAGCATGCTGGTATTTCTTGTGACTATATAAGTCTCGAGGTAAAAAATCATGAGGTCAATCCAGTATGTCTTAGCATGCCTTCTTATACAATTTACTAGAGGCCCAGTGCACGAAATTCATGTAAGAGTAGGCCTTCCTCCCCCCACAGCCTAAGCTTCGTCCCAAAGGTCATCCTGAAGGATGTCCGGAAGGATGTCCAGTCAAATTAGCATATTTTACTTTTATTATTATGGATTAGATGTATGTTCCATGGGGTTAAACTCCTCAGCAGTTGGGTTTGCTTCTGAGGAGCTCTGAGATTTTAAAGTTCATAGATGAAAGTATTTCATAGTCTCGTATTTCTAATTTTTCTCTAAAGATGATCCCAGACTTTAAACAGCAAATCTCAGAACTGGAGAAACAGAAGCAAGACCTTGAAACCCGTCTGAATGAACAGACTGAAAACATGAGAGGTAACTGGACCCCTCAGGGACCTGCTTTTAGAAAAAGGTTTTCTCCACCCAGGACATGACAGAAGTCGCTGCACTCGGGGTCTTCACACTCTGCCCTCTCGTGGGCCAGGCAGTGGCATGAATGTGAGGAGTGGGCTGGGTGGAGGGTGCAATAAGGTGCATGGGGATCAAGCTGCCTCAAGCTCTGGAGATTTTTGCCACATAGGAATGCAGGCCCAGTGTTGCTTGATAGTCCTGGTTTTTTGGTTTTTGTTTTTTAAGAGAAGCCATTTTTAATGTGAAGTAAAAATTTTATGTGAAGTATCACAAGTTTTAAACAATGATTTAAAAATATTTTAAACATTGTTTATGCCAAACAAAACCTAATCTCTAGCTGGATACAGCTTAGGACCCCTGACAATTATACATAGGACCAAGCCCAAATCAGAATCCAGTGATACGGCCCCAAGTACTGACAGTTCTTCTCACTCCAGGAAAATTAGAAGAATTTTCTAATGAGTTGAATCACACTCAAGAAGAAGAGAAGGAGAAGCTGATGGATGACATTCATTCAATGCCAGAGGTCAGCGATGGCTTGAAGAAACAGGTTGAAACTGAATCCAAAGTGGAGAGTAGCCTCCGGCAGGAAGCGTCTCGTCTCACTATGGAAAACAGGGTGAGGAGTGGACTAAGTTGTTGATAAATGGCTGCCTGCCTGTGTGCAGATGTCACAGAAGAGGGGACAGACCACCTGGAGCACATGCAGAGTAGCTGTGGACCAAAGCCACTGTCAGAGCACTCTGTTTCCTTTTGCAAAAGACAGGTGGTCTCTGAGGTTGAGCCCACTCAGGAGAGGCTCAGGGCTCACAGGGATGTGCCTGATAAAGCAAAAGGAGGGAAGGTGCAGGGGGCCTGCGCACTGTCCCATGGTGACAGCCATCTGGGAAGACAATGTCCGTGTGTTCTCCTAGGGGTATGTCCTTCCTACAAATTTCATAGATAAACTGTTCTTCCATGAAATGACCATGGTAGTAGGCAACAGAATTTAAATCATGAAAGTCTTCATCAAGTTGAAGAGGCCCTTGTCAAAATGTAATTTGGCAATTCTGTGTTGGTCCCCAGCAATTCTTTTGCTATTAATTGGTGTATGAAGCCCACAAGACTGAGACACACTAAAGTAGCAGTTGGGGCGCTTTCCTGGGGGCTGGAAACTGAGGCCTTTCTGGGCCAGGCAGCCTCTATGATGTGCCCAGGGGAGGGCTCACCAGGGCAGTGGGCACCTGGACATGCCCACAGGCCCTGCTCCCCATGGTCAGGGCCCCGCATTTTCTATCTCACAGGAAAACCATGATAGGGTGAAATTATTTTTTACAGTGTCAGGATTTGACTTTGAAGAATGATTATATCTAAAAATAGGAATCCAAGGAGTTTAATATCTAACAGGAAATAACACCTTCCAGTCAGGGGCACCCAGATGATGGCCATCTTTTCTCAGGGGACACAAATTCCTCAGAGAATAGACTCATCAACTCACGCCAAATATACAGCTGTCCATTGAGCCTGTGTGAGGATGTGCGTCCTGCCTGCCTGCCCGCATGTCCTGGGTCTCAGTTGGGGCCAGTGGTAATGGGGGTGGGTCACATGTATGTTGCACGTCTTGTCCCATGTGAACTGTCATTCTTTAGCTGTGAGTGTGTGCCTCTGGGTATGTATCAGGCCCTAATTGTGTGGGATTTGTGTCAGTTTGTTCCTGATGCTCCTGGCCAGTGAGATCCCACGCAGTGCCCTTCTCAGGAGTCTGGGGTGTGTGGCTCTGTTCCCAGGTGGGAATGGGCCAGCCTGCTGCCTCCACACTGAGCTGGGGAACAGTCATAGCTTCCTGTTTTATTTCTATAATAGCAAAGTTTTGTGCACTCATGGGGTTCCTCAGCCCGGCCTGTGCTCTTGCGCAGTCTGGGACCCCTCGGGGGTTGTCCACCTGCTGGCGTGCCTGGCCAGCCTGGGTGAGGGGCTGAGGGCTATTTGCAAGCTGGCCAACCCCCCCTCCCAGTGGGGACCCTCACCCCAAGGGGGTGTGGCCAGCCTGGGTGAGGGGCTGAGGGCCATTTTTAGGCTGCCCACAGCTCCCATTGACCCAAGTTCCCAGTGGACTGGATGGAATCAGGTTTCTGGGGTTTATTTATCTTCTATGATTGAAACTTTGTTGCTTCAGCTCCGTGGCTTCTATAATTGAAACATTGTTACCTTGAGCAGAGGCCCAGCCAGCCTAGGCAGGCATTTGCAATGGAAACCTCCTGTTTGCTCTAGCTCCGTGCCTGCCGGCCTCCATCTTGGCTGGGTTAATTTGCATACAGCTGCTCTGATTGGCTGGAAGCGTGGCTTGGCTGGTGGACATGGCTTTGGTGTCTTGGAGTGATGGTTAATTTGCATATTACTCTTTTATTAGATTAGATGATCCTCCTAACAAACTCCCCCTAAACCAATGAGGAGCCTCAGTGCTACCAATGAGCCAATGAATATGTACAAAGGAATATAATTCCTATAGGTTAGGTGCTGGTTTTACCCACAGGGAGGCTTAACTGTATTAGTTTCCTAGAGCTCCCATAACAAAGTGCAACAAACTGGGTGGCTTAGAACAATAGAAACGTGTCCTCTCATACTTCTAAAGGCCAGAAGTCCAAGTTCAAGGTGTTGGCCCAGCCACACTCCTCCAGAGTCTCCAGGGGAGAGGATTTCCTTGCCTCTTCCAGCTCCTGGCAACGCCTGACATCCTTAGTCTGTGATAGCACACCCCTATCTCTGCTGTCCCTTCACAGGGCCTCCCCTCTGTATCTCTGTGTGCCCTCTATCTCTGTTATAAGGAGAGTCTCGTTGGATTCAGAACCCACCCCAATCCAGAGTGATATCATATTGATCTGTGGTTTAATTACAACAGCAAAAACCCTATTTCCAAATGAGGTCACATTCAGGGGTTCTCAATGGACATGAATTTTGAGGGTACACTATTTAATCCCATATCTGATCCTTTAAGTCAAAGAAAATCCTTATTAAAAAATAAATAATAAAAACTTTTAGTGATCATCTCACTATTTATCAAAGAAATTCAAAATTAAAACTAGATAATATTTTTGCCCCTGAAATAATAGAGCTCTTATGGTGCTGGTGAGACTGTCGTCCTATATGGTTTCTGGGAACATAAACTGGTGTGAGCTTTATAGGTTGGTGCATTCCCTTTGATTCAGTGACTAAAATTCTATTCCTAGTAAGCAATCAGATATGTGGACAAGTAATAGTGTTAATAATCATAACAAAAAGGGGGGAATAAAGTGGATGTCCAATAAAAGTGGGTAGGTTAGTTACTGAATATTACAGTATCCATTAAAATGACGGTTTGGATATGTGACCAGACATGGGAAAATATCTGCAATGTAATTTGAGAAAGATATAAGATATAAAACTTCACATACAGTATGATCCCAGTTTTATAAAACATAATATGTGCCATATTAGAAAAAAGGAAAGAATGAAATAAAATGTGAGCAGTGGTTTCTTCCAGATTATGGATTGATGGGTGCCTTTTTTGGTTTTTAGACATATAATAGGAAGGGCTCCAGTTATAAGACAGTATACCCAGTATACCCACACCCCCACTTCAAAGGCCAGATAAAGTTCCAAAGGTGGTAGAGGGGAGAGGTGGCCACAAGGGAGAAACAGCATGATTTCCCTCTGCCCAGGAGTCCCCAAGGGGGTGCTGGGACATGGGGACTGCGTGGTGGGCATTGTTAAGCTGGAGGGGCCCAATTCCTTCCCCTGGGATTCAGGAAGAACCTGAAGACCCTGTGCCCTTTAGAGGAAATATTTATAGGAATCCCAGACTCTCCTTGTTCTTGAGCCAAAATCAGCCTGGGCAAAGCCACCTCTTTTTAGGAAGGAAGGTCAAAGCCAGGACTCCAGCCTCTGAAGGGTTTCTCTGCCTCCAGCTTCTGACATTCAGGGAGCTGACTTTCCCACATTCATGTTTTTTTAATTCTCTACCATGGACATTATTTTATTAAGGGGAAAATAGATCAAGATAAGTGCAGTGTATGCACACAATAGGATATTATTCAGCCACAAAAAGGAATGAGGTACTGATACAGGCTACAGCATGGAGAAACCTTAAAAACATTAATGAGAGAAGCCAGACACAAGGGTAAATAGAGACAAAAGTAGGTTAATGGTTATCAGGAGCTGGGAGGGAATGGGAGACCAGGGGGTGATGGCTAAAAGTCACAGGGGGGTTTTTTTGGTATGATGAAATGTTCTGGAATTAGATGATGGTGATGATTACACATAGACTATATACAAACCATTGCGTAATATAGTAAACTATCCTATCTAATAAAAAGGTAATATGCAAATTAA
Source organism: Murina feae (assembly GCA_004026665.1). NCBI lineage: Eukaryota > Metazoa > Chordata > Mammalia > Chiroptera > Vespertilionidae > Murina > Murina feae. Next base: position 55,730 of record PVJC01001157.1, on the reverse strand, counting down.
CCATCACTCCATCACAAAGATGGCAGCGCCCATAGCCACAAGATGGTGGTGCCCAGTCCCCTCAGCCCCACCAGAGTCCCCCAGTCCTGGGGGGGAAGGGCAGCCACTGAGAGCAGGCAGCATGAGTGGCCTGGCAGAATGCCAAGGCAATGAGGCAAGCGTTCTGCTCTGGCTGTGGAGGGCCTCTGGGCAGCAGGCATGGAGTGTCCCACCCAGGCCGCCAAGGGGCTCTGGGCCAGAGAAACCTTTGGGCAGCAGGTGCAGAGCAGTCAGGCCCTGCAGAGAGCAGAGAACCACAGGGAGTGGGCTTAAGCTGTCAAGGCTCCCAGATTGGAGAGGGCTCCCCTGAGGGCTCCCAGATTGGAGAGGATGCAGTTCAGACTGAGGGACCCATCCCCCGCACGAATTTCGTGCACCGAGCCTCTAGTAAACTATATGTGAATTGGGTGTAAATTATAGCTCAATAAAGCTATTACCAAAAAATCAATTTAGATGCTTCTAAGCTAATTATCTTGTTTCTTTTAATCTCTGCAGGATCTCGAAGAAGAGTTAGACATGAAGGACAGAGTGATTAAAAAGCTACAAGATCAAGTCAAGAGTCTAACTAAGACAATTGGAAAAGGTGGGAGAAATAACATTCATTTCCTTACTTCGTGAACTTTTGGCTAAGGTAACATGTATTGATGAAATGTTTAGTTTTTGATGTGGCCCAAAGTCTTTGAAACCCAAAGGAATGATTCTCAAGTGGCAGGGTTTGGGGCTCAGTGATGGGGAATGGAAAGGAAGATCTTTTGAGGCAGACAGGTCACTCACCGCACCACCCCTCAGATAATACCATGTCTGTCCTTCCCAATCCTCATTGTGTCCTCAGTGTTGGAATGGATGAATGAACTGCCATCTCTGCATAAGGATTTCCACAGCCTACCTCCCACTCCTCACCTCTTTGCCAGAGTCTCAGTCCCTTTTGCCTCTAAGATTACCTCCTTTGCCTTTTTCTTACCACCTCCAACTCAGCATTCCCTTCCTGACTTAGTTTTCTATTATCGTAACCAATTACCCCAAACTTAGCAACTTAAAACAACAAACACTGTTGGTACACACAGTTTCTGCAGCCTAGCTCAGTACTTCTGGCTCTGAGTTGCAGTCAAGTCAACAACACGGACACAGTCATCTGAAGGCTTAACTGGGGCTAAAGAATCTGCTTCAAGTTCATTCACATGGCTGTTGGTGGGAAGCCAATATCTCCTAAACACTGCATAAGTGGTATTAGCTTCCAGGGTTCCTGCAAGGAACATGCCCACATATAAATCTTCACACTCAAGAATACCCAAAGTTATGGGGGGAAAGGAGGACATATATAATACTTTCAACAATAAAGATTTTTAAAAAAGAATACCCAAAATACGATGTCCTTATCAGATACATCTGCTTCATTTATTGTTCTTCCTGGTCTAGATGCAATTTACCAATCAGAGGTCATTCTTTTTTTATTCTTATTAAATCCTTTTTAAAAATTCTCACCCAAGGATATGTTTTTATTGATTTTAGGGACAGAGGGAGGGAGACATCGATATGAGAAACAAGATGAGCCACTCAGCCAGGGCCAGAGGTCATACTTACCATAGTGTTGCTTAGTAAAGCAGTTGACCTCTACCTTTATCAGTCTCCAAGGGAACAGAGCTAGTAAGTTAAAAGAGAAATCCTCACGCAGTAGGAAGAAAGTTCTGTAACTTTATCTACACCACCTTCTTTTTCATCCACCAAAGGCGACTCACTTTTCTTGGCCCAACTGGAGTACTACCTCCTTCAAGAAGCATTTTCAACAGCTTTAGTTCACCTCTGTGTAGATCCTTATTGCTCTTGTGTTAATTTCCTGTGGCTGCTATAACAGCACCACAAAATTAGTGACTTGAGAGAGTGCACATTTATCCTCCTAGAGTCCTGGAAGTCAGAAGTCCAGAATGGCTTTCACTGTGCTAAAGTCACATGTCAGCCTGCAACATTTCTTCTGGAGCCTTTAAGGGAGAAGCTGTTCCCTGGCCTTGCCCAGCTTTCAGAGGCCACCGCATTCCTTGGATGTGTGCCCTTCTCCCCTCCTCAAATTCAGAAGCATAGAATTTTTGAAATCTTTCTGACTGTCTGACCTCTGCTTCTGTCATCAAACCTCATTCTCTCATAATGTACATGAATATTTGGGGACCGGAAGGCAGACTGTGACCCACCCAAAATGTCCCTCTCCCAATCCTGGGAACCTGTAAATATGTCACCTTACATGGCAGAAGAGATTTGCAGGTGTGATTAAGTTAAGGGTCTTGAGATGGAGAGATTACCTTGGATTATCTACATGGACCCAATATAATAAGAGAGGCAGGAATGTCAGAGCAAGAGAAGGTGATGTGAAGGCAGAAGTAGATGGAGAGGAGATATGATGATGGATGCAGAGGTCAGAGTGATGTGGCCACAAGCCAAGGAATTCAGATAGCCTCTGGAAGCTAGAAAAGGCAAGTAATGGATTCTCCCCTACAGTTTCTAGAAGGAGCACAGCTCCACTGATTGATTTCAGCTCTATGAGATCCATTTTAATCTTCTGGTCTCCAGAACTATAAGATTAAAATTTTGTGTTGTTTTAAGTCACTGTATGTTAATTTCTTACAGCACATGGGACACTAATACAGTACCCTCAGGGTCATGCACTTTGGTACTTTGCACACCAAATGTTTCATGAATCTTGCTTCCTTAACTGTAGCATCAGATCTTAAAGACAGGGGCCACCTCTTGGATTGCTTTTGTATCCCAGTGTGCTGGATGCGTGCCAGGCACTCATAAGAATTTCTTCAAGGGTAACTCAAACTTTTCAGCAGAAGCTATACTCACTGATATACTCACAGATAAGAATCACTATCAGAAGAAATTCTTCAGCACTCAAAGTTTTCATTGATCTGAAATCCCCAGAAGTTCAGGTGTCAACCAGTCAGAATAGGGTAGAAGGAGATGAAGAGTCCTATTATAAAGCCTGATGGAGTTGTTTTTTGAGTGTTTAACTAATTGTTTACCTCTACAGCCAATGATGTGCACTTGTCCTCAGGACCCAAGGAGTACCTGGGAATGCTGGAGTACAAGAAGGAAGATGAGGCCAAGCTCATTCAAAACCTCATTCTTGGTAGTGAAACCTGGAACTCCGAATTTTTGCTTTATTTTGCGAACTTGAGCATCAGCCATTGCCACAGTCCTGAGTGCTGGCAGTCCCTTCTCTTCTTTCACTGCTTCTTGCCCTAGCCTGGAGTTTCTCAGCCTCAGCCATGTTGAGCAGATAATTCTTATTAGGGGTGCTGTGCATTGTAGGCTATTGAGAGGCGTCCTTGGCTTCCACCTGTAGAAGCCAGTAGCAACTTCTAGTCATGACAATAAAAACATATCTCCAGACACTGCCAAATATCCCTTGGGGATGCATTGCCCTTGGCTGAGAAGCACTGCCCTAACCTTCTCCCAACCTTAGTCACAGGGCCCGGATAGAAGACCCACTTCCGCAGCTTCGGTCTCAGAATAGGGGCCCTGGTGGGAGTGTGCGTGGCTCCTGTGCCTATTTGACCTCTGCTGAGAAGTGTATTTGCAAGCAATTGACTGGGGCTTCCCAGCAACACCCCAGTTGCAGAAATGTCCATGTGCATCATGCTCAAGGGTTGGTGGTCTTAGAACTAATGGGATGAGACTGTCCTCACCATGACAACCACATGACTCTTTATCAACTGGTCCCAGGATCTCAGAGCAGAAAGCTGCTGTGCAGCCTTACTTCCTCCTCATCTAAGGGAGGAAGGAACACCCCTACCCTTCCTTTCCACCCTCACTGGTGCACAGCTTTGGAGCCTCCTCCTCGTCCTCCCATTTTTATGCAGCCATGGGGAGGTCTTTGTTTGCTTATCTTAATTTGTTCTGTAAAGCTTCTCTCTCCCCTTCATGCCACTGTCTCCCCACCATTCCCTCCTCTTCAAGCCGGCAAGGCCACCTCTGTAGGACTGTTGTGCTCCTGTTTTCCAGATTCAAGGCAGGTGCATGTGAGCGCTGAGATCGTATTGCATCCTCGCCACAGAGGCTGGGGTGGGGGTGCTTGGAACTGCGATTCCTCTGTTATGCTAGAGATCTGAAATCCAGTCTCCATACCAGGGAGAAGGCACTTTGCAAATGAGAAGTAAGAGGAGCAGGTAGCATCTGAACATTTTTTGCCAAAATAAGAGCCAAACTAAATTCCTCAAACAGAAAAGACATCCATGTGCATTCAGGCGTTGCATCGAGTGCATCGAGCGCAGAAAAGCAAACAACCCGCTGCCCCATAGGCAAAGGTTCCTTAGGGGGGGAGCTAACCACAGAGGTCACCCTTACTGACTCTTCCTGCTCCAGACCTGAAGCCCCGCGGCGTGGTGGTGAACATGATCCCCGGGCTGCCGGCTCACATCCTGTTCATGTGTGTGCGCTACGCAGACTCTCTCAATGACGCCAGCATGCTCAAGTCCCTCATGAACAGCATCATTAATGGCATCAAGCAAGTAGTTAAGGTAGGAACTGCCTTTGACATTGGCCCTTGGAACTATAGGCCCTTTATCAACATCTGTGGGGATGACCAGATGCCCATCCTTCACCTCCTGGCTTTGGTGAACCATGCGATTCCTCGAACCAGTCTGAGGCCCAATCAGTGAAAGAAGGCAAGTCTAGGAAAAGACAGGTTAGGTCAGGGATCCCCAATGGTAGGGATCTGCCAATGGATCTTGAAGCCTTACCTGTGAGATAACAGCCTCATAGCCACCCCCCCGCCCACACACACACACACACACACACACACACCATTTCCCCTCAGGATGTCAGAGTCCCGGCTATAATGTAAGAAGTGTGAAAGGTGAGGAATGGGAAGGCCTGGAAAATTACTTGTCTATAACTGTCCCTTCTAAAAGTACATTTTGCACCCTAGTCCCCACTCAGAAACAAAGATGAGCTGCATGTCAGTAGAAAGCAGTACAATACAGATCCAATATTTTCATTCCCCTTCCATGTGTGGAACAATGTTCGATGTTGGGATATATTCGAATTTTTAGTTGCAAAAGATCCTGTCTCACTGTAGTAAAATATATACTGAGTGGCCAGATTAATTATGACCACCTGACGTTTGTAGGCAAATTGGCTATAATTTCATGCTGAAGTTGCTAGAGGGCCAGACCATTATAAATAGGGAAGCAGGTTATTTACCACGACAGTAGAAGTGATTTTTTTCTGAAGATGTGGGTAGACAATGCGATTTAACAGCCTTTGAACTTTATATATATGTATATGTATATGTGTATCTATGAGTGTGTATATACATATATATACACACACATATTGAGTGGCCATGTTATTATGACCACCAGACATTTGTAGGCAAATTAGCTGTACACTGCATCATATGGGATATGGAAGCCAAAGGCCTGTTCAAACACCTTTGCTGTCTGCAGTTACCAGGATAAAACATCTCCATTTCGCACAGGAAAACAAGGACTGGACAGTTGAGCATTGGAAAAAAGTCATGTGATCTGATGAATCATGTTTGCAGTTGCATCATGCAGATGGCAGATGAGAATTTGGCAGAAACAGCATGAAAGCATGCACCCCACATGCATGAGTACAACCCTTCAAGCTGGTGGGGGCAGTGTTATGGTTGGCAGCATATTTTCCTGGCATGATTTGGACCTTTAATTCATGTAGAACAATGTCTGAATAGCACAACATACCTAAGTATCATTGCTGATCAGGTTCATCCTATCATGTTGATGGCGTATCCTAATGGAGTTGGCTTCTTCCAACAAGACAATGTGCCATACCACGGTCCTCATATTGTGCAGGAGTGGTTTCAAGAACATGAGGGAGACTTTATCTTGCTTAGGTGGCCCCCACAATCACCAGATCTCAATCCAATTGAGAATTTGTGGGACAAAGTTAAAAGACCATCAGGCAGCTGGTTCCACAACCATCAAATCTCACAGAACTGGACAGTGCTATTCATCAGGCACGGTGTCAGATTCCTCGCATCACCTTTCAACATCTCGTGGAGTCAGTGCCAAGAAGAACGCCACAGTATTGAAGGCAAAAGGTGGCCCAATGAAGTACTGATGGGGTGGTCATAATAATCTGGCCACTCAGTGTATGTTCTAGTGGAATCATGAGTAATTAAATCCTATTTTAAATATCCTAGGGAAAGAGAAGAATAAAAACAGTGGATACTTGAGAGGTTAGAGTAATTCTTTCCTCCCTCCCAAAAATTTTGTGCCAAGAATTCATCAGGAGTTAAGAGGAGAAAATTAGCATTTGTTTGGTTCTGGGTCCTTTATTGTCTTTGTCTTCACAGTAGCCACCAGAGTGTCCTAGGAAGGGCCTCCTATATGTGGATATTTCCAACTGTCCATATTTCATAATCGGTTTTTCTTAGGACACACTCAGGCAAATACAGGCACACAGTATTTGCCCTGTCTTGCTGCTCTGGAATGTTTAAATATTTAGAAAGTGAAAGATGCCTGACACACGGAGTATAAATACTTTGCCACCAGCATCTTCTGTCTCAGCTTCCCCAGCGGCTCCCTGTCCTCTGCCTTTGCTGGTGCCAGTACCTGCCCGTTCCTACTCCGGTGTGCAGCACATTGAAGCAACCCTCACTTGACCCCACACCCTTAGCCATGGTGCTCTGCCTCTACCCCCTTATCCCCCCGACTGCCAAAAGCATTTAAACTAGTGCTGTCCACCAATTCTTTTTCATCCCTTGCCGTCTGGCTTCTACCCCTATCGCTCCACAAAAAGACCACTGGTGATTCCTCTTGCTGAATCTAGTGCTATTGCTGTAATTCCTATTCTCCTTAAATGAAATGGAGCAGTAGCAACATCTCTTTGAAAACCTTATACCTTGTCTTTCAAATCACAGGACTTCCCCAGTGTTTCTTTCACCTCTCTGATCACTATACCTCTGCCTCCTCCATTGTTCCTCTTCTTATGTCCCATAAGGAGGGGTGTTCTCCCCAACAGTCCTGGATCCTGAGCTCTTCTCTGTCCCCCGCTTTCAAGGAGGACCATCCTCCCACTTCTCTCAGGTTTTCTCAGCTGCCCTGGTTTCCCATGGTCCTTCCACCCTCTGAGCACAGTCTGCATCTACCACATGGGCAATCGGCCACCTAATTACTGTGTCCAATAGGTTATGTCTGTCCTCCCAGTGGAGTGTAAACTTTGGAAGGCACGGCCCGAGATTGACATTTCTCTGGCATTCCTGCAGGGCCCAGTTTAAGCTTCAAACACGTAACCTGCTAAATAACACAAAGGCCTATCCTTATAGCACAAATTTAATAAAGGCTTTAGTGAATAAAAGAGGACTCCATTTTGGGCAAAGACACTAACTAACCAACAGGTAAGGTAAGTCTGATGTTCAGAGGCACCAGTAATCACCAACTCCACTTTTGTCTTTTCTTGTTTTGTTTTGTTTGTTTGTTTAAGGAGCATTTAGAAGACTTTGAGATGCTGTCCTTTTGGCTTTCCAATACTTGTCATTTCCTCAATTGCCTGAAGCAGTACAGTGGAGAAGAGGTAGGAATGATTGCCTGCTCTGTGTTCTGTGCCGACTGCCAGTCTATAACCTCCTTATGAGCCAGAGCTCACTATGGGGGTAGGAATTGGGGCACCCAGCTCCAGGGACAGCCTCTGCCCTCACTGGCTTTCTGGCCTCCTCCTCACCCAAGAGATCAACCTCCTATCCAGATAGACAGAAGTGACAAGCAGAAGACTTCTAAAAAGAGGCTTAGACTTTGGGCATGGCACTGAGCCTCAGTACCCTTGAGTTTTAAATCAATGGAGTAGACTAGATGATTTTTAAGTTTCTTTTTGATTGTGAAATTCTGAAGGTTTTAGTATTATGACTCTAAACTACAGCCTTTAGTTCAACCTGCCTATTTTTTCAGAGCTGTTCTCTATAAAATTCTGGTTGTTCCTTCATAGTCTGTAAATCCTTGGCCATTTTGAAGGGACTGACATCATAAAGGAGTTTTCCACCTTCAAGTATTCACAGAGCAGAATTTCATTGATTTAAACAATAACAAAATGGCTTTTAGGATTTTTACTGCTCTCCAAAATAGTTGCACCATTTTTATAAAGTGTCTCACTCAGTAGTGTATGAAGTTTCCAGTGTCTCAGACCTTCACCAACACTTGGTATTGACAGACATTATTTACCAGGCTCATGGGCATAAAACAATACCTCATTGTCTTCAATTGAAATTACTTGATGCCAGTGAGATCAAGCCTCATTTCATATGCTTATTGGTCATTTGGGTTTCTGTTTAAATTGCCTATTCTTTAGTTCAGGAGACTTAAGTCCAACCAATTCCAGCAGCGTTGGTATCTGGTGAGACCTCTCTCTGGCTTACAGCCACCTTCTTGCTGTGTCCTCACATGCCTTTCCTCTGCATATGGGCAGAAAGAGATTGAGCTCTTTAGAGTCTCTTATTATAACACTAATGCTAACAGATGAGGCCCTACCCTTCTGACCTCATTTGACCTTATTACTTTCTTAGAGGCTCCATCTCTAAATATAACCACATAGGAGGTAAGGGCTTCAACTTACGAATTGGCGACCAGGGGGAGGCATGTACAGTCGGTCCGTAACACATATTTTAGTGTATTTCAGAGGAGTCTATAATCTGTAATTATAAAGTTATGGAGCTCATTTATCTGCTGTCCTCTTATAGCAGTTCGTGTCCTTGGGTACTTGCAGTGTTTTTCCGTGAGCTTCCATGGGAGTGATTTTATACTGGGGCTTACAGGCCTGGGGGCACGTGTTTGTAGGACGAGCAGGCAGTACAGTGACATTTAGTTAATTATGGAACATAAGTGCTACTGCAAACAGCAGGAACCTTTTTGATACAAATCAGATATTAAATTGTAAAGTGTGGGAGTATAGCAGAAGCAGATTATAACATCATTAATAGAGATAGTATTTTCATTTCCTATGTGTCTGTATTTTAATATTTATATGCTCCAAATTACTTTCAGGAATTTATGAAGCATAACAGTCCACATCAGAACAAGAACTGCTTGAACAATTTTGACCTCTCAGAATACAGACAGATCCTTAGTGATGTGGCTATACGAATATATCATCAGTTCATTATCGTAATGGAAAATAACATTCAACCAATAATAGGTAAGAATTGATAACCAAAAATATTTACAGTAACATTGAGGCCCTAAAAAATAAATCAGGTATATGGTTACAATGTGTGGTTATAAAGAATATAATTTCTAAAACCAAGAAAACTTAATTGTATATACGTGTACCTTTTAATGCTTTGTTTGCTTAAGCAATTCCATATATAAAAGAACATGGTTCATAGTTTTTTTCCTGTAAGAGCGATTCATCCTGAAGGGAAAACCTCGGAAGAACTGCAGCTCCTTATATGGCTAATCCTGGGTCTTAGACAGATGTTTCTGAAATCCTAAAGTCCGTCTCAAATTCCTATATACTTTCTTCAGTTTTCTGAACTGGTCCCAGACCATGAGCTATCATGCTAACCTACCCCTATTCCTGCAATTTTGAAGGAAGAGGTCCCTGAGCCTAGCCAGCAGCTGCTGTCCTGTTGTAAACAGCATCTGTTCCATCCACCCTGCAGCCTATGCTTCCCAGGCCTTGATTCTATTGCTTTGTCACAACTACATCTACCACTAATGCTTGTAGAAAATGTCGCACCTCCTGAAACAGGCACATAGAGCAGTGAGAAAGCCCTCTGGGTGTCCCCCCTGCAGTGCCGGGCATGCTGGAGTACGAGAGTCTGCAGGGCATTTCCGGCCTGAAGCCCACCGGCTTCCGCAAGCGGTCGTCCAGCATCGACGACACGGACGCCTACACGATGACCTCCGTCCTGCAGCAGCTGAGCTACTTCTACAGCACCATGTGCCAGAACGGCCTGGACCCCGAGCTCGTGAGGCAGGCAGTGAAGCAGCTCTTCTTCCTCATCGGGGCTGTCACGCTCAACAGCCTCTTCCTGCGCAAGGACATGTGCTCCTGCCGGAAAGGGATGCAGATCAGGTAAAACCCAGACACCACCACTTCCTCCGAGGAGGCTGGCGGGGAGTAATGCTCCTCAAATCTGACGCACACTCGGATCCTCCTTCCCTAGGAGCTGCAGTGCCAGGGGTAGGGGGCGCAGGGCAAGATGACTCTTAGAAGCTTAGAGTGTCTGCATCCGCTGCCCAGGCCGCCTCCTATCACTCCACACTATGTTCATTTGGGCTGTGGGAGAGTGGCTTTAACGGGGAACTAGTAACCCTATATTTTAAAAGCCTGCCTTCTGTGGTTATCGTACACTCACCCAGGGTTTACTGACCACCACCTCTGTGAGCAGCACTGCCTGGTGCAGGACAGAAAAAAGCAAGGACAGGGCTCTGTGCCAGACATAGGCATCATAGATGTTTAGCAAGTGTTTATTGAATGGATGAGTGAATGGGCAGAGGAGTGACTTCACAGACTGCTACAGGAGACTTAGATGTGGGGTCTGTGTGGAAGGGTATGATGCAGACAGCAAGCCTGGAGGAGAGAGAGGAGCGAATCATGGACCCTAGCATGGCAGCTGCAGTGTAAGCACTGGCAATCATCTTGTCTTTATCTTTAAAATATATATATTGATTTCAGAGACAGGAAGGGAGAGGGAGAGAAACATCAGTGATGCATGCCCCCTACTGGGGATCTAGCCTGCAACCCGGGCATGTGCCCTGACTGGGAATCAAGCCATGATCTGGTTCATAAGTCGGTGGACGCTCAACCACTGAGCCACACAAGCCAGGCTGTGGTTTGTTTTTCTGAGCATTCCATGTGCAGTTGAAAAGAATATATATTCTGTGGTTGTTGAGTGGAATGTTCTATAAATGGCAATTGCTGATAGTGTTTTTCACTTCTATACAGGGAGGGAAAAATAGGTTTATAGTTGTGAGTACACCATACAGTTTATTTCCCCCACATCCCATTTGGATATAATTTCCCTTCTGCCTGAGGAAATTCTTTTAGTAGACCTTTTAGAGCAAGTTCACTGACAATTAATTCTCTTAGTTTTCTTTTACCTGAAAATGTCTTCATTTCACCTTCATTCCTGAAATATATTTTTGCAGGCTTTGGCATTCTGGGTTGACAGTACTTTTTTTCCATCACTTTAAAAATGTTTTACTTTATTTTGGCTTTCATGATTTCTGATTAGAAATGTACAATCATTTTAATTATTGTTTCCATACAAGTAATGCATCATGTTTCTCTGATTGCATTCAATCTTTTTCTTTGTCTTTAGTTTTCCACAGTTTGATTATGATGTGTCTGGGTGTGATTTTCTTTGGTTTTACCCTCTTTGGGGGTTCCCTGAGCTTTTTGAATCTGTAGGTTTGTACATTTCACAAAATTTGGGACATTTCCAGCCAGTATTTCTTCAGATACTTTGCACCATAATTTCTTCTTTCCTTCTGGAACGTTGATGACTTAAATGTTAGAACTTTCATTGCCCTCTGAGTCCCTGAAGTTTCGTTCATTTATTTCAGGTTTTTGTCTTTCTCTGTGCTCTTCAGATTGGATAATCTCTATTGATGCTTAAAGTTCACTGGCTGTTTCCTCTACCATCTCTATTCTGCTATTGATCCTATTCAGTGAGTTCTTTTATTTGTTATTGTATTTTTCATGTCTAAAATTTTCATTTTTTAAATATCTTCTATTTTTTTCTGAGACTGTCTATCTTTTCATGTATTTAAAAATAGTTTGTCTTTACTTTTTGGAGCATTTTTATTATAGCTTCTTTAAAGTCTTTGTCAGGTAATTCCAACATTTCTGTCATCTCAGAATTGACATCTGTTGATTATCTTGTTTAACTGTGAGTTGAGATTTTCCTGGCTCTTTAAATGCTAAGAACAGATACTTCTCAACTTATGAGGGGTTACATCCTGATAAACTCATTATAAGTTGAAAATGTTGTAAGCTGGAAATGCATGTAATACACTTAACCTACAGAATATCATAGCTTACCCTAGACTACCTTAAACGTGCTCAAAACACTTACATGAGTCTGAAGTTGGGCAAAATCATCTAACACAGAGCCTATTTTATACTACTTTGACTATCTCATATAATTTATTATAAATATCACTTCACATCATCGTAAAATTGAAAAATTATAAGTCAAACCATCATAAGTCAGGAACCATCTGGTAATTCTGAATTGTTTCCTGGACACTTCTGATATTATACTATGAGACTCTGGGTCTTTAAGTCCTATGGAGAATGTGGATATTTTTATCAGATAGTCAGCCCATTTGGGTTCAAGCTGCAAGTTCCGAGTATCCCCTGGGGGCTGTGGTTCCCATGTCAGCTCATTTTTCAAAGTCTTTGTAATGCTGTTTGGTTCTGTCTTCTGTATAACACACAGTGGCCAGACTGAAACTTGGCTCTTGCTCTATCCCATAGTTTAGTCCTCAAGTCTGTATGTGCTATTGAGAGTCAGATCCATGCGTGGTCTCGGGGGTGCACCCAGGGGTTCATAAACAACTTTAAGGGGTCACTTTCCCAAGCTCCTTCCTCTCCATAACCCCCTGGTACTTTCCAGCTCCCTGCAGATCCCCTGCATATCTCCAACTGAAAATGAGAGCTTTATTTTATTTTATTTTTACTTTTTTTTAAATCCTCACTGAGGATATTTTCCATTGATTTTTAGAGACATTGGAAGGGAGAGGGAGAGACACAGAAAGAAACATGGATGTGAGAGAGATACATCAATTGGTTGCCTCCCACATGCACCCTGACCAGGGCCAGGGATCGAGGCTGCAACAGGCATGTACCCTTGCCTGGAATCAAACCTGGGACCCTTCAGTGTGCAGGCCAATGCTCTATCCACTGAGCCAAACTGGCTAGGGCCGAAGGCTTTACTTAACTTGCTATGTGGCACAGTTCCCAGAAATGTCCCCATCTGGGGCCAGGTGGCGGGAGGATAGAGCAGTGGGAGTTCTTGGACCACAGTTCCTCTAGTTGCAGGAACTTCCCTCCTCTCAGAGTTTTAGGTTTCTATTGGACCCTTTGCCACCATTGCCATCACCATCTGATTGTTTGGGACTTGAATATGAGAGAATGAAGAAAAAGAAAATGGAGAAAAAGAGAAAAACAGGAGATTTCCACCCTCTCTCAGAGCATTAGGAATCCATCTCAGCTTCTTGAGCCAGAACTAGGTTACTCCTCCAGAAGCTCATTGTTGGCCTCAATGCTCACTACTAAGTTTCAGGCTGCGTTGAGTTCAGGCCAACAATTAGCAGGAGGGAAAAACTGACAAACTCACTATTGAGTGGAAATACTTCAAAGTCTGGTGTCCTTCCCCCATCCACCTGCTACTGTTCACTTTTCAGAGTCCCCAGATAGCTGCTCCAGGCATTCCATCCAGGCTTTATAGCTGCATTTGGTGGGAGAGGCATAGTGGGGTGTGGTTTCTCCATCATACCAGGAACCAGAACCCCACTGCAGACTTGTGAGCAGGAGGATTAACATGTTCAAAATTCAGATTTAGAAAGTGCTGTGGCAGGATTACCAGTAAGATGGATAAGAAGGGGTGAAATGGAAGTCTCATTAGGTATCTATTGTAATAAGAACTCAAACTAGCAGGACAACATAGACAATGAAAAAAATGAGGGGATGAACCAATACACAGGTGTTATTTCACTCATTGCATTCCTGCAGAATACACTAATTCAGCATTAGCGTCTCAGAGAAGAATCCCCCTCCCCTGATCACCTAGTTCAGCACTTCATTTCTTGAAACAGCGTCACTGATGTGTAATTTATCTGCCATGAAATTCATCCATTAAAAGTGTGTAATTCCATAGTTTTGGGTATAGAGTTGCACAACCGTCACCATAATGTAATTTTAGAACATGTTCATCACTCCAGAAAGAAACCTTGTACTCATTAGCAGCCACTCTTATCACTGCCCACACCCCACCTCTCCAGTCACCTCGCCCTCAGCCTACACAACCATGAATATATATTTTCTTTCTCTATGGATTTGCCTATTTTGGACATTTTTATAAATGGAATCATAAAATATATTGTCTTTTGTGACTGGCTTTTTTCACTTAACATAATGTTTTCACAGTTCATCCATATGGTAGCATGTACTAGTTCCTCATTCCTCTTCATTGCTGAATAACATCCCATTTATTGATATAGCACAGTTTGTTTATTCATTAGTTGGTAGGCATTTGTGTTTTTTTCATTTTCAGGCTAAATTAAAAGCTGTGGCTTGGCCAGCGTGGCTCTGTGGTTGAGCATTGACCTAAGAACCAAGAGGTCATGGTTCCATTCACTGCACTCTGGTACCCTCTCAGGACACACTAGGGGATTCGGCACCCTCCCCTAACATATTCTGTATGGATTGTCTGCCATTCTCAGCTCCTTTGGCTTTTACTCCAGGTGCAACATCAGCTACTTAGAAGAATGGCTTAAAGATAAAAATTTGCAGAACAGTTTGGCCAAGGAAACCTTGGAACCTCTCTCTCAGGCAGCCTGGTTGCTTCAGGTAAAGAAGATCACAGATAGTGATGCCAAGGAGATCTTCGAACGCTGTACCTCACTGTCCGCTGTGCAGGTAACCAGGCTTGCTGAGTGTCTCCCTGATCTTCACCCACAGACCCTATCACTGGTGTCAGCTTTCCTGGCCTAGCCAACTGTGGAGTGCACCTGAGTCTCTGTGTGCTCCTGGTAGCATAGTATCTCCCATAGCCCACCCTCTTATCTCATAAACATTTGTTAAATACTAAGTCCAGGCCTTAAAAACACAAAAGTGCATATGACATATTGCCTATGCACTAAACTTACAGATGTGGATGGGGGCAGGAGGCTGGAAGAGGAGAGTTGTCTGTCATCTGATTGTGTGATTTGTCTTTGCTCCCTTCCATGCACTTCTCACCTTGTTTTCTTTCCTTGGAAAGGAATAACACATGGTTCCTAGAGCCAAATTATAGTATAAAAGAGCTACCTGTGGTTCCTAGCTCTCCCAAACCATTATTGGTCCACCATAACCATTCTATCACAGGCAGAGCTGTCTTTTTTCATGGTCTGACACATCTTTTGTATGGTTTGCAGATCATAAAGATCCTTAATTTATACACGCCTATAGATGACTTTGAGAAAAGAGTGACTCCATCCTTCGTTCGCAAAGTACAGGTGAGATCCTTAAGATTGTGTCTTTTAATTTTTAGTAGAAGGCAGTTATATTTAACTAGAGGTCTGGTGTGCACCAGTGGGGTCCCTTGGCCTGGCCTGCGGGATTGAGCCAAAACCAGCTCTCTGACATCCCCCAAGGGGTCCCGGATTGCAAGAAGGTACAGGCCAGGTCAAGGGACCCCACTGGTGCACAATCAGGGCCGGGGAGGAACGTGGGAGGTTGGCCAGCTGGGAAGGGACTGCAGAAGGGCTCCAGGGCTTGTCCAGCCCATCTTACTCAGTCCTGATCAGCTGGATCCCAGCAACAAGCTAACCTACTAGTTGGAACATCTGCCCCCTGGTGGTCAGTGCACATCATAGTGAGCAGTTGAGCCACTTTAGCATATCATTAGCATATTATACTTTGATTAGTTGAATGCATGACCGAATGACTGAACACTTAGCGTATTAGGCTTTTATTATATAGGATTAACATTACAGAAATCCAGGATTAAAGCACATTCACCAAATAAGCAGACAAAGCAGCAGGAATTTTCCCTGTCAGGTTCCCAGTTTTCAGAACCCATTTACCTCGGGGAAGGGAATGAAAGCATCAGAGGTGACTGACATTCTTAGTTCCTTCAGCAGGTCCTGTTTCTTATCAGCCTTTGAGTGCCACTCAGGTGACCTGTGTGCCCATCTTCCTTGTTTTAATCCCAAAAGTTTCTTCCCCAATGAACTAAGGCAGCAGTTCTCAGAGTTTGGGTCAAGGATCTCTGGGGATCCTCGAGACCCTTCTGGGAGGTCTGCAAAGTCTCCCTTTTTCCAATTCCATATCTGTACAAGACCAACTTTTTTTTACACTTCAACCAAAAAAATGAATTACAATAGGTTGATTGCAAAAGCAGATCTGAGATTCATTCTACCTATCATATTAAGTCAGACATTTAAAAGATTTATAAGACATAATACCATGACTCACTAATCTTTTTTGTTTTAAAAATATAGTTTTTTTTTTCAATAAAAATATATGAACATGTGTTGGGTTTGCTTTTGTTTTATTTTTTTCTTCTTTTTTAAAATTTTATTTAGCTCTTGCTATTTTAGTGAATGAACACATTTTAAGTTATTGTGTTAATTACTAATATGGTAAATATCAATTGTTAGGCCCATATACACAAAGGCTCTTGGGATCATCAGTAATTTTTAAGAGTATGAAAGAGGTCCTGAGACCAAAATTTTTGCAAACCCTTAATAAAAAGAAACCACTGAGTGCGATAAAAATTTAATACTTGAGATCTATTCATGTTTGGGCTTGAAATTCTGCCATGAGAAAAGCGAAGAAGAGAGAACAGATCGATTTAGTGGGAAGTTAACTTCTGGAGTGAAACAGACAAGGACGCTTTCACGAGAGCTGAAAGTCCTGCCAGACCATTTCACCTGGGAATCCTGCTGTGAAAGGCTCTTTTGTGAGTCATCTCATGTGCTTTTGAAAGGAGTGTCTCCCTAGCGATGGAGTCGTGTTGTCCTTACTCCTGGCTTTCAGATGTGCACGTTTCCTCACTCACTGCCCTCCGGTTCTCCTTTCAGGCTCTCCTGAGCAGCCGAGAGGACTCCTCGCAGCTGATGTTGGACGCCAGCTATCTCTTCCAAGTCGTCTTCCCTTTTACGCCCTCTCCCCACGCTCTGGAAATGATCGAGATCCCCAGCAGTTTCAAGCTAGGCTTTCTCAATAGATTGTAGCAGGGGTAGAGAGTAAACACACTTTCCCTCAAAAGCTAATCGAAGGCCAAACATGAGGGATGTGGCATATTACTTGGAACTGGAAATGCTCTAGAATGCGATTTAAGGAAGAAAACGAGAACTCTCCCAAAAGGGCCACATCTCCTCTCGCTCACAGTGGTGCTGTTGCCACTATCATTTTACAAAAAGTAACACACACCAGCTGTGGCCTTGTCGAGCTCTGGAATCCCAGCTGGCTTTACCAGAATTCCTGGAAGCTCCCATTTTCTTCCAGGTGTCTCTTGGTCTCAATCTGTCTTGTGACAGGGCTCCACCACAGGAGCATAAGATCCAGGGACACAGTGTGTCTCAGATTTTCTAAGATTCACGTGAAGCCTGGGTACATTTATGAAGCCACAGTGGGGTCAAGGGCTGAGTCTTCCTAAAGTCCCCTCATCCCATGCCTGTTTTCGGGGGAGGTGGGGAGTGGGGGTGGGGTTCCACTGACTCTTTACTAAAAGTTCTCCTGCATAAAAAAATATTTATTATTTTAGACACTTCTGATTTTTAAGAGAATATTCAATCTGAATGAATTATATGAAGTATTTTATGTATTTATCTAATTAAAACCAACATATTATTAAAGCTTGACACTCCAGTTTTCATCTCCTCCTCCAAAAGAACATTTCTTAAATTTCATCTGCCAACACATTTGTCATCATTTTTTATTGTTTAGTATATTTCACACATATTTTTGTGTGACTATATTTTTAAAATATATTTTTTATTGATTTCAGAGAGAAAGGAAGAGGGAGAAAGAGACAGGAACATCAGTGATGTCAGAGAATCCTTGATTGGCTGCCTCCTGCACACCGCACACGGGAGGTCAAGCCCATAACTGGGCATGTGCCCTAACCGGGAATCTAACCATGACCTCCTGGTTCATAGGTTGATGCTTAACCACTGAGCCATGCCACGCAGGCTCATACAATAACTTTTAAAAACTAAGTTTAAAAGATAACCTAAATTATTTTCTCTATCTTATCAGCATTAAAATATGTTTTAAATTTTCTCATAAAAATAACTGAAGAATTGTATTAGTCCCTCCTTTTGAGAAGTCTGGGTTTCCCAAGTTTTATGGGAGCTGACTATTCCTTGTCCCCCGAGATGTCCTCATTCCTTCCTTTCAGATCATAAGATGTCATTTGATAAGCCCTCCTAGCCTGTGGCCTGTGGCCCCAGTGCCCTTTGCAACACTTCAAGAATCCCAACCGGCCCTTCTGTTTCTCACAGCCACAGGCAAGAGGAATGATCCTGTAACACAGACATGTATCTTAGAAGTGGAAATCATACATGATTATGAAGCAACATCATCCTACTAACATGGAATAATGTCTTTTCTTATGAGAAGTAATTAAATTTAGTTCACTTGGATACATTGTACATGAAGAAATGAAAAATAGAACTTTGTAATATTTTAATCAGTGAAATAAATTCCCATGTGAATTGGGTCAGGTTCTTTTAATTGCTAAGAGATTATATTTTTCTTAAATACACAAGTTTTAGTGTCTTTCTTCAAGGGTCGTATCTTGCCAGGGCTGACCAGCAGCCCCTGAAAGACGGATGAACAGATTACTCGGACGCAGTTTCACTGTGGGGAGAGGGCTAGGGGACAGCCCGCTGAAGGAGCCAGACTGCCTCCTTAGGCATTTCTTGGAGTTTTTATCTTTAGATACAACGAGTAGGTGAATAACCTTGGGAGGACATGTGTGCTTACATTGTCCACTAGGCAAGGGCATCCAGGGACTAAGCATAAGGATTCCAGTAAACATCTGGGGGTCTGCACATGCACAGACTTGTTTGGAAAGGTCAAGGAATAATTAGGGGCGCCACCTTCGACACTCCCTATGTCTCCCCTAAGTCGGAATGCCGATAAACAGGGCAGGCGGCCTTCCACACACTTAGAATGTCCTCACCAACTTTCCAGCCAAGTCTCGTGTGCTCTCCCACATCATCTCGTACTATCTCATAAAAGGCGTATAAGAATTCCCAAAGAGGAAGGTAATGTGCCCTAAGGCCTCCCTCGGGCCGCACCCCCGTGGGGCTCCAGACTGCTGGGTTCCTGATCCACACCACGCCTTCTCCATGCCCCTTCCAGACCTTCCCTATGCCATGCGGAGCCCATCGCCCTTCCTTTTCCTGCTCCCATAACTCAGGTTCCTGCCTGTTC
Organism: Murina feae; assembly: GCA_004026665.1. Lineage (NCBI taxonomy): Eukaryota > Metazoa > Chordata > Mammalia > Chiroptera > Vespertilionidae > Murina > Murina feae. The sequence continues at coordinate 36,566 of PVJC01001157.1, read as the reverse complement.
TACAGCCCTTACCCTCGGCTGGAAGACCGTAATGCTGCCCAGTCCTCTGCTGGCCTGGCCTGTGGACCCTGGAGAGCAGGTCCACTCTCCCTCATCCCTGTGTGCATCTTGATGCTGGGGAGGTGGGAGGGACTGCAGGAGCCACGTCTGCTGAAGATGGCGTGGCAGGGTCCAGGGTGGGTGGTGGTGGCCAGCCTTGGGAGGAGTAGATCTTGTTTGGGGACCTGCAGAGGCTGAGGCAAGCATGCGTGGGAAAGGGGGTACGGGTCCTCATCTCATAAGCTTGGTCAGTTCTGCAAGGCTGAGGGTGGGAGTGGTGGCCAGAATTAATGAGGTGCTGGTGGGATGAGGACTGAGGAGGCAGGAGGTGCTGATGACACCCAGTCACAGGTGAATGCTGCTGGAGCAGGTCGTGGATCAAGCCTGTGAACTCTGCCTCCTCAGAGGGCAGATGGAGAACTAAGCTCCAGAAATTGGTCAGCAGGGGGTTCCAAGGACACCTGGCAGCAGGGGGGGTGGGGAAGGATCAAGGAGCAAGCACCTGATGCAAATGGCAGAGAGTGCCCAGCAGTGCACCGGGGCTGCCCGGGGGCGGGCGGAGCAGCTGAGTATAATGCCCAGATAAGGGGATTAGATGTCACTGCCCCTTTGCTCCTAGGAGCTGGCGGCTCTAACTTCTCGCCTTTCTGCTGATCAACTCCTAGCGCTAACTCTGTGGAAGGTAAACATGTATTGATATTCAGTTAGAAGACTCGGACTTCCTTAGGAGCTCAGACGAGCGTTCAGGTATGTGCTCAGCCAGGTGCTAGCCGTGGTCTTTCTGTGCGGCGGGAGCATAGGTGAGGGCTGGCGGTGTTTGTTAACCTGTATGTTCTCATTTTTCTACAATTCATGTGCGTTTCTTCTGAAATAACGTTTTGTTTTTAAAATATATTTAGTATTGGCATCAGGAAAAAAGTTAATCATCTTTAAAATCATTTAATCCAGTTTTAAAAATGGATCCAGGTTAATCTCTGCATGTCAACATATGCCTCAGAGTGCAACTTACGGAATTGAAGCAGGTTTTGACACTGAACATTAGTCACAGTAAGTCTGAGATACATCCTGATGGTCACGTGTTCCATGGTTTATTCTCTTTTATTGCTTAGTCATAAATTATTTGTCTAGTCTACTAATGATGAACACTTACATTTTTCCAGTTTGGAGCTATTATGAATAAAGCTCCAAAACATCCTATTTTTTTTTTTTTTGGTACCAATTTATACTTTTCACAGCAAGAAAGGAGGTCCGTTGTCCACATCCTCACCCACACTTCTGATTGCTAGCATTTTTCATTTCAGGTACACTAGTGGCTCAGTATGAGAGCACAGTGTGATTCTCACTATTCTTTAATGACTAATGATGCTGAGCTTTTTATATGTGTATTGACCATATGAATATCTGCATTTATGAAGTATTTGTTCATCTCTTTGCCCATTTAAAAAATAATTTTACTGTGATACTGGTATAATGCACAGAACAAAGAACTCACCATCTAATTCCAGAGCACTCCCTTCACCCCAAAAAGAAAGCCCATACCCATTAAGCAGTCATTCCTGACCCCCACCTCGCCTCCCCGGCAACCTCTGATCCACTTTCTGTCTCTGTGGATTTGCCTATCTTGGACATTTCATATAAATGGAAACATAATTTGTGGCCTTTTGTGTCTGTCTTACTTCGCTTAACATAATGTTTTCAGGGTTCATCGATGTTGTAGCACATTTCAGAACTTTATTTTTTTTTATTGCCAAATAACAGTCTACTTTTGGATATACCACATTTTGCTTATCCATTCACCAGTTGATAGACATTTGAGTTGTTTCCACTTTTTGACTTAAATGCTGTTACAGACAAGTTTTTATGTGGACATATATTTTCAGTTACTCTGGGCATCTACCCAGGAGTGGATTTGCCGGTTCATATGGTAACAGCCCTGTTTAAGTTTTAGTAGCTACCAAACCATTTTCCACAGCGGCTGCACCATCTTATGTTCCCACCAGCAAAGGATGAGGGTTCTTTTGCCCACTTTTAAATTAGGTCAATGAAGCATCATTTTGAAAGTAAAAACTGGAGATACTCGATATATATCCAACAATAGGTCGGTTTAATAACTTATGATACTCCATAGTAGACAATAATACTAAAGCTATTACCAAAAATACAGACAGACCTAAAGTACTAACGGAATAAGTTAGTGAAGAACACAAGTGCCAAACAGCCCCTTCGTATAGCTAGCAAGCTCCATCTAAGGCATCAGAAGAGTCTGGAGGAATGTGTACCCACCTAACCCCAGGGCATGAGTGCGGGCAGGCAATGGGCACATCCACTTTTGACTTTCTATCTTTGGCATTCATTCTTTTTTAAAACGTGGGAGGGGGTCAATTTTCAAACCGAATATTTCGGTGAAACATTCAAAGAAATTTTGTGGTTGGCATAGGGTTGGGGGAAGGTTTGAGAAGGTCTATGAACTTTTTCAAAACTTGTTTAAAAGTTTTAATCATTTAATAATTTTAATCATTTTCTTGTCAAGATGCTCATTGAAGCATTTACTTAAGTTGTGAAAAGTTCCCTCGCCATTAAAATAATTATGACAATAGTACAGTAGAATACACTAAAATTAAATCTAGCTCATGATATAAATACTAAATGATAATTATATCAGGATATAAAACCGTAAACAGTATACATGAACAAATTGTCCAAAAATCTGTCCTTTCATACACCAAATGTAAAAAGGGATTTCTCTGGACAATGGGAGGGACTATGGGTGGTTTCTTACACCTTTTTTAATCTTTTCTAAACTTTCTACAATAACCATGTATAACATTTATGGGTTTAAAATACTATAATCTTTCAAATTTGGTTTGTAGCTTGCCCAGGTTTAACCAGATCTAAAATGCTAGTTATGTGATTTAAGGTTGATACAACCAAAACTTGTGGTCTCCATTAAAATAAGATGTTTTCCAAGAATGTGCAATGACATGTGAAGACAAAAACACTATTAAACAAAAAGTTGAAAATTGTATATGGCATATAATTCTAATTTTTTAAAAGGTATAAACATATATATTTATGTTTTTTCTAGTATTTTCTATGCTTATGAAGATACTAGAAAAAAACATAAAATGCTAACAGGGGTCAATTATTTGTTAGTATTAGAGCATGTAAGTGGTTAACTTTCTTTCTTCATGTTCTTTTGTTTCCAATCCTATATAATGAAAGCCTAATATGCAAATTGACCGAACAGAATGACTGGTGGAATGACCAGTTGCTATGCTGTGCACTGACCACCAGGGGGTAGACACTCAATGCAGGTGCTGCCCCCAGCCTGCAGGCCCCAGGCCAGCCAAGGCAGGTGACAGCAGGGGCCCCCTGATTGCCCCACTGGTCGCCCCACTGAGGGAGGCTACCAGTAGCAGTGGTGGGGTGATGGGGGGGCGGGACTGGCAGGCAAGCAGATGGTGCCGCCCCCCAATTGCCCCACCAGTCACCTCCTGCAGAGAGAGGTAACTGGAGGTGGTGGCAAGGCGGTGGGGTCAGCGAGCAGGGGGTGACAGGCTGGCCAAGGCTGGTGCCAGTGAGGGCCCCTTCATCCCCCCGCCGGTCACCCCACAGATCAGCCCTGATCGCCAGTCAGGCCTAGGGACCCTTACCTGTACACAATTTTTGTGCACCAGGCCTCTAGTTATTTATAATGAACAAAGGCAGCTCTTACAATTAAAAAAAAAATTCAGTTTGGGAAGGAAAACATTGTCTCTATCCAGATTTGGAATATTGACATTTTTTTCTACTTCTGTTTTCTTGATTTTCCACAACTCCCAGCCTCCTTCTATTCCTTCTCCTCTTGGTTCTGGTTCTTCTCGCCTTTCATTCCTGCAGTTGCTTCTGTGCAGAGCTCATGTCCTCTTCCCCAGAATTGATAATAGTCTCTTAACTTAGTTGGTTTTCCTGCTGTACATTCTGTCGCTGACCCACTTCTGGAAGCACTGGAATAATCCACTTGCTGAAAATCTACAGCTCGCCTTCCTAATGCTATTGCTCAGAGTCCTCAGCACGACCTTGTGACTGCCCCCTGGGCAGCTTGGGCAGTAGGGGGCAGCGTTACCAGGGCCCCACCACAAGCCAGGCTCCAGTGGGCAGAGCCTTTCAAGTTCTTTCACTCACTCACTGTGACAAAGCAGAGCAGCTTCATGGTGCTAGCTTGAAGGGAAGGGTTGTAGAGTCCCACTACACAGAGATTCAGGCTGCACGGCTGACCTTGAACTCCTTTAACCCTCGGCATTTCCTCAGCTGAGGTACAGGTGTCCTGCCGCCCTCCCGGGGTGGCTATGAGAGGTCAGGGCTGAGCATGCTGTGGCTGGCAGTAGCTGGTTCCCATCTGTCCTCTCATCCTTTAGGGCTGCCCTAACTCCTCTGTCACTTAGAGATCCAAGAACTGTCCCAGCTGACCCTTGCTGTAGGAGGTCACCCCAACTCATGAACTCCCCATTCTCTCTGCAGCCTTGCAGTGACCTCTGCATTGTACACATTCCTCTCTGAGGTCTCCCCACTGTCGCCGACCCCTCAAATACATCCCTCACAAATCCGGCTCTGTGGAAACGGTCAGACAAGTGCCTCAAAATATCTGCATAGCCTGGGGGTCATTTCTTTGAACCTTGACTTGACCCAGTTTTAGGAACACCTATTCAATCGCCATGGCGACAAGGGCTGCCCCCTCCCACCTTAACCTCCTGTCCTCCATCGCTAACAATGGCACCACAACCCCTCAGCCTCCCGAACAGAAACCTAGGAGTCACCATAGATGGCTCCCTCTCCCCATCTCCACAGGTGGCCAGGTCCAGCTCCTTCTCCTTCCTAATTGTGGTCCACGTCTGTCCCACAGCATTGGTGTAGCTCAGGCCTTCATCTGTCAACCTGAACTTTGGCAACGGGCTCCTCTCTGCTCTGTCCGCATCTCCAGCCTCTCTCCCTCCTTCCCGCTGCCGCTGCTTTTACAGCAACTCCCAGGGCAGCAAAACAACTCACTGTATTCCGGCTCTGAGCTAAGTGCTTCATGCTTAAAATTCCCCTGACAACCCTAGGAGGTGGATTTAAGATCCTCATTTTATAGATTAGCAAGCAAAGATTCAGACAGATTAAGCAACTTGCCCAAGTAGCAGGGCCAGGGTCCACTCAGCCAGCCGGCACCTTAGCCACTGGATGGGTTTGGTTCAACGTTGCCTCCCTTCAGTGGCTTGGGCCAGTGGACTTCTGCGTGGACAGGCAGGGACTCCGGGTCTGCGCTGTCATATGTTTAGTAAGGAAGTGGGATGCTGCATTCCTGGCAGGGAGCCCGCATACATTTACACACTCATCACTGGTTGGATTTAGGTTCTGCCATTTCCTGACTCTTTACTCCACAAGTTCAGCCTGAAGGGAGGAGTTGTTTGTTTTTTAAATTTCAATTTATACTGTTCATTACAACAATGCTTTCCATGTTGAGCCCCACAGAATTAATATTGTGCTGCAAAGATTAATTGTGCCCACGTCTGCAAGCTGCCAAAACAACCAGTTAAACCTAAGTTCAGGAGACCTACTGTCTGATGCTTACTGATTAGGTGAGCGAGTTGGTATTGACCCAGCACGTTGTAATAAATCAAAGGTTACAGATTAACTGCAGATACTTTATCTGTGTAGAGGTCTGAGCAACTACCACGATGAGTTTTAAAACAGCGTTTTCTGCTGGCTTTTCTCACACACATGCCTTCTCTCTCTTTCAGCTTCATCTCAAGTTAAAGATGTGCGATCAGACCTTTCTAGTTAACGTATTTGGCTCCTGTGACAAATGTTTCAAACAAAGGGCTCTGAGACCAGTTTTCAAGAAATCTCAACAGCTCAGCTACTGCTCAATATGTGCAGAAATTGTAAGTGTAACTTAAAATTTTTTAAAAATACTTACCAATCTTAAAACAATGTGTAATGTGCGGGTCCTGTGACAGACGAGTTGCCACAGAATCAGTGTACCCACACAATTCTGGGTACACTGATTCTGTGGCACACATCCCTTCTCTCTCTGGGTAAGGCAGTGCAGCATGGGGGAGGGTGTGGACTGGTCTCCGCCACCCCAGGTTCAATCCTAGTTCTGTTCCTTGGCATCTGTGAATCAACAAACTCACCTCTCCGCAGAGGTCTATTTCCCACCTGTACTGGTAAAATGGGGATAACAGCAGCTATCGCAAAGGGCTTTGTGAGTGTTAAATGAGTTCATTTGATAAAGTGTCTTAAACAGTATCCAGCACAGGAAGTGGCCAATGAATGTTTCAGTGTTTAGCTGGTACGCTTTTCTAGAGCTAAGGCTTTTTTCTTTTGTCCCCTATCAGTCTTCTTGGCAAGCAACCAAACTAGAAGGGACACTGGCAAATCAACAGCTTTCCAAAGGCCCTGTGCCCTCTGCCCCTGGGGACAGCTCTGCTGAGACTGAAGCACACAGGGCTACAGCAGTGAGCACAGTTAAGCTGAAGGAAAAGTGCTCCTTGGACCTGAAACCCATGCCTTCAGCGAGGGCTAGAGACTAAGCATAAATCCTGACATTTTCCCCAAAGCACACAAAATCAATCCTCACCAGGTGGCTATGCACAGGTCATGTATTCAGATCTTGCAGCAAAAACAAAACAAAACAAACAAACAAAAAAAACCCAAAACCAAAACAAAACAAAACAAAAAACATCCAGAGCACGACTGAAGCCCTAGGAATTAGACCTATCTCAAAGGATTTGCAAAGACTGGCTGAGCTCAGCAGAGCCCTCACCTGGTCAAAAGTGGTAAAATACTCTTTCCCCAAAGCCTAACAGGCAATCCTCAATTATTAACACACCAGAGGCCCAGTGTACAAATTTGTGCACATTGAAAGGAAATTAGAAGAAATATTTTAGAGGCCAGGGAGTGTCCAGCCCATCTTGCCCAATCCCAATCAGCTGGACCCTAGAAGCAAGCTAACCTACCAGTTGGAGTGTCTTCCCCCTGTTGGTAGATGTGCGTCATAGCAACTGATCAAGCAGTTCGACCAATCAGTTGGACACTTAGTATATTAGGCTTTTATATAGACAGAATTTAAGAAATCTTTTATCAAAAAGAAAAGAAAGGTGACTTTTACATTTTATCTAACTAAAGAGGAAAAGTCAGTATTCATCCTCCTGCTTGTATTGTAACCCCTGACAGTGCTTTAAAAAATTATTCCCATAAAGTAAATGGCACACAGGGAGGCATACAGGGTGGGTGCAGTTTAGTAATCCTGATGTCACAGAGTTCAGGCTTAGGGCAATGGTCTCTTACCTGCAGCACATTATGTTCTAAACTTTGCTCTGCAAATTGTCCAACTGAGGACACTCAATTCTGAAAATAAACCTGCTTTCTGGTGGCCGCACTCCCACCCTGGAACAAGTGCCATTTATTAATCTAGCTCTTCTGTTATTTATTTTTTTTAATTAAAAAATATTTTTTTTTTATTGATTTCAGAGGGAAAGGGAGAGGGAAAGAGAGATAGAATCATCAACGATGAGAGAGAATTGACCGCTGCTTCCTGCATTCCCCCTTTTGGGGGTCGGCCCACAACCCAGGAATGTGCCTTGTCTGGAATCGAACCTGGGACCCTCCAGTCTATCCATTGAACCAAACCAGCTAGGCCTAGCTCTTCTGTTTTTTAAACAACTTTCTCTGTGGACAGAAGGAGCCCAAATCCCAGAGGTCGAGTAACCTGTGGCCTCATAGTTTCTTCCCAGCTCAGAGGCCCTGGCGGAGATAGTCTGTAGGGCTATGCCAGCCCCCACCATCACAAGCACTTGAGGTTCCCAAACAGTCAGGCAGCCTCCTTTGGCTGAGGAGACGTCCAGATGACTCACAGCTATGTTTTGTCTTGTTTTGTTTTGTTTTTTACTTTTAATTTCTTTATTGATTAAGGTATTACATATGTGTCCTTACTGCCCCCCCCACACACACACACTCATGCCTCACCCCCCTGTTGTCTGTGTCCATTGGTTAGGCTTATATGCATGCATACAAGTCCTTTGGTAGATCCCTCCCCCTTACTCCCGCTCTCCCCTACCTTCCCTCTGAGGTTTGATGGTCTGATTGATGATTCTCTGTCTCTGGTTCTGTTTTTGTTCATCAGTTTATGTTGTTCATTGTATTCCACAAATGAGTGAGTTCATGTGATATTTATCTTTCTCTGACTGGCTTATTTCACTTAGCAGAATGCTCTCCAATTCCATCCATGCTGTTGCAAATGGTAGGAATTCCTTCCTTTTTACAGCAGCATAGTATTCCATTGTGTAGATGCACCACAGTTTTCTAATCCATTTATCTGCTGATGGGCACTTAGGCTCTTTCCAAATCTTAGCTATGGTAAATTGTGCTGCTATGAACATAGGGATGCATATATCCTTTCTGATTGGTGTTTCTGGTTTCTTGGGATATATTCTGAGAAGTGGGATCGCAGGGTCAAATGGGAGTTCCATTTTTAGTTTTTTGAGGAAACTCCATACTGTCCTCCATAGTGGTGACTGACGGTTACCTTTTATCCGAGTGTCTGGGAGTGTGTAGACAGCCCCCAGGGGGGTCCTTTTCATGAATAGGGGCGACCCTGTATCTCCACCACCGTTGAAATGTAGCAGATCTCCAGCTGCTCCGCTTTTTAAAGAAGTAGCTAAAGCCAATGTACAGGAAAGCACTTTTCCCGCTACTAAAGTCTGGTAGGCTTTCCAGACTGGAAGAGGTTTGGAACTTCTCTCACACAGAGAGCCTCCAGAGGAGGTCGCACACCAGTGTGAAGCACAACTCATCCCAGGTCTACACAGATGGGCAAACGCAAACATCCCACCAGAGCCAGGAGGTGCCAGCCTGAGAGGGCGAGGAGAGGATGCTGCTTTTCCCTTGTGAGAAGTGCCCCAGGACCTAGTGTCCCCTCATTCAAATTACTTCACATGAATTGTTCCAGTGTACAGGCAGCCTTGAAAATAATAGCAAGCAAGCAAAATAAGCCAGTTGGAGAAAGATAAATATCACATGATCTCACTCATATGTGGATATAATGATCAAGATATACTTTGATGAACAAGAAGAGATCGATCTAGAGACAAATGTTAGGGGGCTGGGGAGGGTGGTTAGAGAGCAACCAAAGGACTTATATGCATGCATATTAGCATGACCAACGGACACAGACACTGGGGTGGTGGGGCTTGCCCGGGCTGGGAAGGGATGAGGGAGGGGTCAATTGGGGAAAAAGGAGATTTATGTAAAATCTCAGACAATAAAAGAAAATGTTCATTTAAAAATTAATAATAATAATAGCAAGCAAGTACCGTGTGCCACATATTGCTCAGAATGCTCAGGCATGTCAAACTCATGAGGACCCCATGAGGAGGGTGTCATCCCCACTCACAGATGAGCCTGAGACACAGAAAAATTAAATAAATTGCCCATGGCCAGGATTGGCCCCTGGGTTGTCTGATCTAGATAGAACTCATGCTCTTAATCTTTGCTCTGCAAACTCTTGAAACAGATCTATAAATAGGTGAATGTATTTAAAACATGTATACATTGTATACACTTGATATTTTACTTAATTACACTTTATATAGTTATATATTCTGTCACACATCCATTTAACAAACTAGCATTAACTGAGCATCTAATGTATTTATTATAGACTAGAGGCCTGGTGCACAAATTCATGCACTGGGGGGGGAAGGGTGGCATCTCTCAGCTCAGCCTGCACCTTCTCACAATCCAGGACCCCTCTTGCAATCCAGGACCGCTGGCTCCTAACTGCTCGCCTGCCTGCTTGATCACCCCTAACAACTCGCCTGCCTGCCTGATTGCCCCTAACCCAGTGGTTCTCAACCTGTTGGTCGTGGCTCCTTTGGCGGTGGAATGACCTTTTCACAGGAGTGGCCTAAGACCATCCTGCATATCAGATATTTACATTATGATTCATAACAGTAGCAACATTACAGTTATGAAGTAGCAATGAAAATAATTTTATGGTTGGGTCACAACATGAGGAACTGTATTTAAAGGGCCAGAGGGTTGAGAACTACTGCCCTAACCACTCTGCTTACCTGCCTGATTGCCCCTAAATCGCTTCTGCCTTTGCCCCTGCTGCTGTGGCTTCATCTAGAAGGTTGTTCAGCTGTCTGGTCTAATTAGCATATTACACTTTTATTATTATAGAATATTAATACAGATGACTCCCACTTTTCTTAGAGTGCGCTCAGGATAGCCAGTCCAGGCTGGATTCCTCAGGAAGGGAGGGGCTACAAAGAGGCCATGTTTCCCTTCTGAATGTGTAACTGTGGTCTGCCTTCCAGTCTGTACACAACACACACATGCAAGGTCATGGAGAGGGGAAGAGGAAGAAGCCTGGGCGGGGTCCTCCACACTGGCGCCCTGCAGCGTGTAACCGAATGGAGCCGGGCTGCCTGCGCCCAGATGGTGCCTTTGCGGGAGTGTGAACCCAGCAGGTCATTTAACCTTTCTGATCCTCAGTTTCCTCATGTGTTAAATGGAATGACTACAGCACCCGTTCAGGGTGACTGTGATGAGCTATTAACGTAAAGCACTGGGACAGGGCCTGGCACTGTAGGGGCTGGAAGGGGGAGGGGGGGGGTGCTTGATGTCAAATCTGCGTCCTTGGGGAGCTGTAGCGACCCCCGGCCTGCAAAGTGGAGGAAGCTGCCTGGGAAGTGAAGTGAAGTGACGGGTGGGACCCCTGGGCAGGGGCTCAGAAGGCCCCCCGAGTGCCATGGCCCCTCCCTCCCCCGGGACCAATTCCCCAGCGAAGAAAGCGTAGCAACCAGCAGCGGGCCGGCTGAGACCCCTGCGCTTCTCGGAAGCCAGAACTCGTTTCATGTGCGGGTATCAAATCCACAAACGAGCAGGGTTTCGGTTCGCTGTGGGGGAGCAGCAGGCTACCCGGGAGCAGGCCGGGCATCTGTGGCCCTCGCCGCCCTCCTCTCCGGTCTCTGCGGGCGGAGCCCTCCCGTCCGGAGCGGGGAAAGCTGTGCGGGGAGGCGGGGGGAGGTGCGGGGCAGGCAGGCTGTGTCGCTGGGCGCTCCCCAGGCTCCGGGGGCCGGGCAGTCCGAACTTGGCATCCCAGCGCGTCCCCCACCCTCCGCCCCCACTACCCGCGCGTCCCCCACCCTCCGCCAGCCGCGTGTCTCCCCGAGTCTCGGTTTTCCCACCGGGACAATGGGCCCCGTACTCCTGCTTCCCCGGCCGGAGTGCGCAGCCTCGCCGACCGAGGCCTTCCTCGCCCGGAGCTCTGCGCCCGGGCGCAGCAGGTGCGGGGCGGCGGCGAGGGGGGAGGGCAGGGGGCGCGGGGCCCGCAGGGGGCTCGGCGCGGGGGGCGAGGCGGGCGGGAGGGGCCGCCGCAGCCCAGCTCGCAGCCGCGGGCGCTGACGCCGGAGGGCGGGGCCGCGCGGGAGACGCGGCTGGGGCTGCGCCCGCGGCTCGGGCCTCCGCCGGCAGCTCCCCGCATCCCGGCTCTCCGCTTCCTCCCCCCGCGTCCCCGCGCGAAGATGGCCACGGACGGGCTGCACGACAACGAGACGCTGGCGTCGCTGAAGAGCGAGGCCGAGAGCCTCAAGGGCAAACTGGAGGAGGAGCGGGCCAAGCTGCACGACGTGGAGCGTGAGTGCGGGCCGGGCGCGGGCTGCGCGGGAGGAGGGTGCGGGGCCGCGGGGGCGAGGAGGAGGGTGCGGGGCCGCGGGGGCGAGGAGGTGGGTGCGGGGCCTCGGGGGCGAGGAGGAGGGTGCGGGGCCGCGGGGGCGAGGAGGAGGGTGCGGGCCCCGCGTGTCCCCGCGCCAGGTGAAGGCGGGAGTGGCCGTGAGTCCCCGGCTCGCGGGCCGAGTGGCGGCCCCGGGAGGCCCCCGGCACCTTGCAGAGCTCCGCCCGCCGCCCGGCCGGGCGCCCGGGTGGCAGCCCCGGGCCAAGGCCTCCGAGGGAAGGACCGTGGGACCAGTTACCTTCGTCACCTGCCCGGAAGGTGCAAACTGACCGCCTTCGCGCCCTCCCCGGGCCGAGTGGGGTGGGGTGTTGTCAGCAGTGCCAGCGCGCAAGCCCATGGGGGCGCGGCCTAGGGTGAACTGTTTTGGTTTTTCATTATTTGACCTCCTCCATCACTGTTGTGTCTTTTCTCAATTTTGCTTTTACCCGGAACCAGATTTTAGCTCTGATTTAAAAGCTCATTTTCCCCATCTGCCCTGTGCCCTTGTGGGTGGAGAGCCGGACGGGGGAAGGGAAGTAGAGGAGCTTACCGGTGAGTTCCTTTGCGGCTGTTTTGAAAGCTTCGGCTGGATGAGGTTTGTTTGGCGTGCAAGACAATAGCAGTCGTAAACTTACCTTACTGAGCACTGCCATCGTTTAGAACCGGCTCTGATTTTATTTGAGTGAGCAGTTAGATAGCAGGTGGGCTGGGGCAGCTTCTCTTTACCATGTCATGTGGTTCCCCTCAGCAGAGCTTGGGCTCAGGGCCAAGCTTGGGAAAGTGGCCTCTCCTGCTGACTTTTCAGCTGTGAGGGTGGCAGCTCCCCTTTGCTGAGCAAGACCTCCCCTTGGTGCCCTCAGGCACACCTATGCATTGTGCGTCTGCCGTCTGCATTTGGTACCATCCCCTTTAAATTCCGTGGGGGAAGAGAGACGGGGTTCATGCTAGGCCCTGTAGCCCCTGATTCCTTCCTTTGAAAATTACTTGACAGAAGCAGGTGACCTGAATCTACAGTGTATGCTTTGGTAGGGGCCTCTTTGAAGGGGAGTCACAGGGAGCCCCTATGCCATTTATATGCAGCTGCAATGGACTGTAAACCCCTAGTAAAGCAGTGAAGCAACGTGGTGGTTATTTTCCTTACATAACAAGAACAGGGGTAGGCCGTCACCAACATTGGTTTTGCTGCCCAAGGTGTCATCCACGGTCCTGTCTCTCTCCACCACCCTGAGAGCACTGGCATTTGCCCCATGACTGTAATATCGCCACCACAGCCCCAAACATCACTCCTGTATCCAGGACAGGAAGGAGGGGGAATCTGGTACCAGCCTCTGTTTCTCCTTTTTCAGGAAAGCAAAAGTTTCCCCCCCAAATTTTCTTTCTTCCCCACAGGTTTTTGCTTGTGCATCATTGGCCAGAACTAGGTCACATGGCTTCTACAAGGGAGGCTGGGAAAGGGATGACTGAACTGGGCACATTGCCAGCCTCAAACAGAGCTGGGTTTCCGTTATCAGGGGAGAAGCAAGGCATGGATACTGGGAGGCATGGGGCAGGGTCTTCCCCGTTTCTTTTTGCAATTTTAAACACTCTGCAGATGATAGCCACGATGCTGTGAGTGTGGTGTTATCTGAGGTAGGTCTGATGTCTCCATTTTACAGATGAGGAAGCCAAGGCACACGGAGATGACAGGACTTGCAAAGAAAGACCCCAACTAAAAAGTGGTGGGATTAGGATTCCAGCGCAGGCAGTCAGAGCTCCAGCCCCGCCTCACTTCAGCTTTCTTTGCTGAACCTTCGTGCTCGCTGCAGGGGGGTTCTCCAAAAACTCTCTTACTCAGGGATACAGGCTGGCCCCTGGGATATTTTTCAGCCTCTTCTGTGAATTTGTAAATTGCCTTAAGGCAAAGAGATAGTCAAGATGCAGCTTTTCCATGGGGAACTCGTCCTGTCAAGGATGTCATGCCCTCAGAGATCTGGACCACATTTGGCAGGGCGGAAGGAGCTATCCTCCCCTGTCGATAAGTCAGAATTTTTGTGTTGAAGTCATGTGGTCATGTGTCCCTTTATGCCCCTGCAGCTTCCAGCCCACTTCTGCGCTCCCTTATAAAACCCGGGCTCCTGCCAGGGGTCATCCACGCCTGCCCTCTTCTCCTCCCCCCTGCTGCTGTCTCCTGGCCTCCCAGCCAGGATCCTTCATTTCTTAAGGGCTTCAGCACATGGCTTGAGCCTTCCTTTTCACCCTAAGCTCTGCCTGACTTGGTCTCTTCAGGGTGACCCTCCTAACACTCTGGCCTCTCTTATCATAGCCCCCTGGGATCTTGTTAGCAATCAGAACTCTTTCTCCATCAGATCCCCTCATGGAGATCTCCGTGATCTAGGATCACTGGGCTCTTCTCTCTTCCAGTCCCCACGCCCTTTCTCATACGTTTTTACACAGTTGTCATATAGATGGCCCTGCGACCCTTACCCTGATTGGGGAAACCTTTAAACCAGAATCTTAAATTGACCAAGTCATCTGGGTTTGACTGGGACACTGGATTGTAAAATGGAAAGTCCTGTGTCCCTGGAAATGCTTCAGTTCTGGGCAAACTAAGACAGTCAGCCTTCTGTTAAATCTGACCTGCCCAAATTCTTGGCTTAAAAAAGTCACAACAACAAAATTATAGAACATAAACTTGGAGGAAAAGTGAACTTTCCCCTATTCCAGAGTCTCAAATCTTCTCACCTCTCATCCCTTTGACCTTCAGACAGCATCATTCTGTTGGGCCCTCATCCCCAAGTCTGACCTCAGCCAACATTACATACAGGAAGTGGATCATGTGGGTGGTCAGGGGGAAGCCAGCCTATATCAAACTCCATAGCCCGAGGCCCCACGCCTCTATCCCTGCCTTTCCCCCTATTCCTCCAGAGCTTCCTGCCCTGGATGTATCTCCTTGTCCCTTCTGCTTGCCTTCTACCTTTGGTAAGTGCTTCCTTGCTGGAGTCTAACGCATTTTAGAGTCATGAAGTTATAGCTTGTAATAGTTTCCCATTGCTGTTGTACTCATTTCTACGTAGTGGCTTAAAGCTACATATCTTATTCTGTTGCATTTCTGGAGGTCAGAAGTCTAAAATGGGCCAGCCTCCCTTCTGAGACTGTAGGGGAGAATCCACGCCTTGCTTTTCCAGCCTGTAGAGGCCATCTGCATTTGTTGGTTTGTGGCCCGCATCACTCCAACCTTGTTTTTGTTATCACATCTCCTTCTCTCTGAATGCCCTTCTTCTAAAGACCCATGTGATTACATTGGGCCCACCTGTATAATCCTGTAGTATAATCCTATA
Organism: Murina feae; assembly: GCA_004026665.1. Lineage (NCBI taxonomy): Eukaryota > Metazoa > Chordata > Mammalia > Chiroptera > Vespertilionidae > Murina > Murina feae. The sequence continues at coordinate 21,470 of PVJC01001157.1, read as the reverse complement.
TTATAAAAGGCTAATATGCAAATTGTTCGATCCCCTCAACCCAGAATTACACCAGGAGTTTGGCCATGGGGTGGGGCCAGCTGGCCAACCATCCATGGCCCCTCCCCCTGGTGGCCCCACCCCTGATTCCCCTCACCCCCATGGAGGCTGGCCTGTCATGAATTCGTGCACTGGCCTCTAGTCTAAAATAATCTCCTCATCTCAAGATCCTTAACTTACTCATGTCTGCAAAGTCCCTTTTGCCATGTAAGGTCACATATTCACAAGGTCCAGAGATTAAAATGCAGATGTCTTTGGAGGGCCTATCATATAGCTCTTAATTACAGGGACCCACCTACTTAAGCCTTCTTGTCTTCACGAACTAAAAGTTTTCTTATCCCAACAATCCCGTACCTTCCTTCCATCATTCTTTCCTTCTTTCCTTTCTTCCTATTCTCACCCAGGGATATGTTTATTGATTTGAGGGACAGAGAGAGAAACATCCATTGCCTCCCATACATAACCCACCAAAGATGGAACCTGCAACCTAGGTATGTACCCTCACTGGGAATCCAGTCCAAAGCCTTTGGGTGTACAGGACAATACTCCAACCAGCTGAGCCACCCAGCCAGGGCCAACCCCATCCCTTTCTTTATGAGGCTGGAATCCGGGAATGGTTAGGGGATTTCCCTAAGGTTATGCAGTTACTCCAAGGAAGGATGGGAAGTAGGCACCAGTGTCCAGGCTCCCAGTCCAGCTCTCCTCACCATGCCAGGCCATCTCTCAGAAAGTTGGGATTTACATTAAAAAGGGGGAAAAAAGGAAATTTCTTTGTATGTATATATATGTATGAAAAGTCAATATTGTGGGTTGAGGGGAGGGAATAAGGTGCAGAACAGTGTATATAACATGAGTGTATATAACATGAGCTCTTTAGATTAATCAAGAGATGCTTGTGTGCATTAACTCTGTGGCAGAGTTCACGAGAAACTTACCTCTAGAGAGGGGCCCAGGGGAGTGGGGAAGTAGAGATACTTTTCACTTTAAACCCATCTGTGAATATCCTGCTTTTGTAATTTAAAAAAAAATGAGTTCTGGAATGGGAGTTATGATCAAGAACAAGAGGAGAGTGTTCATCTTATAAAGCGTTCTTAACTTGAAAGTACGCTGATGAGTGATGTAGGTCGGGAGATGGGCTAGCAGCCGACAGAGCAGGGCGGGCGCTGGGTTCCTTTCCGTCATTGTGGTCGGCAGCCGGGTGGGGCTGTGCGGGGACATCATGCAGACCCCCAGTTCCTCGGGAAGATTCTGATATTGTCCAGGAAGCAGCTCAAAGAAGATGTATGTAGTTTCTGTAAGTACAAATCCAGAGGAAATTTGGGCAAACCACAGAATTTATCACCCAAGGTATTTGCTTTTCTGCCCATTCTAAATGTAATGTGGTGAAAGGTTTTATTCCCAAAGGCTTGTTAACCTAAAAATAAAAAGGCCTTTCAAAGTGGGAGGCAAGAAGCATTTATTTGGGATCAATAAGAAGAGGTATTCGGGGAGCATTGATTCAGGCAGAGCCCAATAATGTCCCGGTTAGGAGACAGAGGCAAAGGGTGTTTATGAAAATGGGAAGGGGAACAGTTCCATCAGTAGAAGGAAGCATTTCTGTTGGTGCAGCTAACAGTGATGTTAATTCTAGACAATGTTTATAATTTTCAGTCTGGTAGTCATCAGTCCGGTAGTTACAACTGCTTTCTTATTACCTGTGCAAACAATTCTTTGGGGCACAGTATTCATTAGGCCTAGCCCACAGGTTATGTTGCCCCGTTTTAATGTTCCAGAGGTTTTCTGTTTTGTTTTTAAATATGTTTTTCTTGATTTGAGAGAGAGAGGGAAGGAGAGAGAGAGAGAAACAGCAGTCACCAGCCTCCTGTACGATCAATGGGATCGAACCCGCAACTGCCCTGACAGGAATTGGACCGATGACCTCTGGGTACATGGGGTGACCGAAGCTCCACCATGGAGCCACACGGCTGGGCTGTTCCAGAAGTTTGAGGCATAAGATGGGCAAGGCAGTGCCTTTGGTATGGCAGCTCCAGCTCCACTGTAAAGTGGCTTCGTTTGTTTTTTTGTTTTTGTTTTGGACAGACTTTATGATGAGAGCCTTGGATGATTCTGATTTTATGTGTAGGGAGAAATCTAAAAAAACCAAGTTTCTGGATTAGTCTGGAGCAAATGTGTTGATTCAATTTTTCCACGTTCTAAGGAAGTAGGCTGCGTGTACTGAGGCTCCTAGAAGTGAGTTTCCCTGCAGAGTAATGCCCCCCCCCCCCCCAGCTATTCTTCCCTGTGCTGCCTGCAGCCCTCTGAGGAGCAGAAGGCACACCTGCCTCTCATCCCCTCCCCCTTTCCTTCTGCTCTGCATTCTAGTGCGCATGAGCTAGCGAATGCAAATGTCCCTGGAACACATCATAAACTAATGCCCTCTGTAGCAAATTTAGGGATATAGAAGGATGCAGGCCATGCATAACCGCGCCACCCAGAGGTAGCCACTTTGAATATTTTGATATATTTTGTAGCTCGTGTGTTTATATTTCTGTGTATATCTACACACATCCTTGGGACTGTCCTAGGTATTGAGTTGGACCCTAGTTTTAACTTATGACAGTGGATTGAAAAGCTCCCCAGGTCTTGTACAGTTCTCTTCAATGTCAGCATTTAAAAATGATTACGTGGTATTCTACATAGTATTCCATCTTAAGTGCTGTACCCTGACTTAACCCTCCCAACGTGTCAGTAAGGAATTGTTTTTTTACTGTGGCTAATGCATGGTTTTAAAGAAATTCAAAAACCTGTGACAAACATCCTGAGGTAATGTGACTGTAGATGTTTTCCTTACATCCAGGTGTGGGAGGGTTTGTATACATCCCACCCCATTGGACCGTAGGGTAGAATCAGACTGAGTTTTTGAAAATTAACTTTGGAAAAATTTTCCCTCCTTGAGTCTTTTGATTTACCAAAATTAGTGGCCATCAAAAGTCTGTGTGTTGGTAGAAAATTTATGAAGTGATTCAAGATCTTTTTTTATCCTCACCCGAGGATATGTTTATTGATTTTTAAATTTTATTTATGTATGTGTGTATGTATATATGTATTTATTTTAGAGAGTGAGAGAGAAACATAGATTGGTTGCCTTCTATATAGGCCCAGACCGTGGATCAACTCCGCAACCTGGGCCAGGAATCAAACTCAAAACCTTTTGCTGTATGTGCCGATGCTCCAGCCAACAGAGCCACCTGACACGGGCAAGATTGCTTTTTAAATAGTTCTACTTTACTATTTCAGACAGCTCACTTGTCTTGAGCTTTTTCTCCCATATTTATAATAGATTTCACAGTGCTTATTTTCAGGGGGATTTTAGAGCTGTCACTTGCAGGCTCAGGTCACTTTTCTCATGGGCTCGTAGAGTGACCGGAAGGACCCTGCTGTGTATTTTACTTCGTGAATTTACATGGCTCAAAATCTTGTGTACTGACTTGCATACTGTGCATTTGACTGTATATTCATGTGTGCACAGATTATAAAATAAACTAGAGGCCTGGTGCACAGATTCACGCACCGGGGGGTCCCTGGGTCTGGCCTGTGGGGATCAGGCTGAAACCAGCTTTCTGACATCTCCCAAGGGTCCCGGATTATGAGAGGGTGGTTCTCGGGTGCTGCACCCCAGAATTGGGCTTCCTCCTCTCTGGTTCCAGGTGTGTCATCTGAGAGCTGCAGCTCGACAGCTCTTACATTGAACGTCTACCCCCTGGTGGTCAGTGTGCATCATAGCTACCGGCTGGTCAGCTGGTTGGCCGGTCACTTAGGCTTTTATACATATGGATGGCAAAACTATTCCCCAGAAGGGAGCCACACCTTGATGAAACATTAATCTTTGCCTGAAACCAGAATTCTAGCTGTTTTCTAAGGCCCCATCCAGATGAACTCTTTACACCCTGTTTTACAGATCTGGGCACTGCTCACAGACATTTGTGTACCACTAACTTATAAGTCGTGCCCTCCCCTCAGGCCTCATTTTCCTTCCCTGAGACATGTCAGGGCTGGTGCAGCTCACAGGCCCCCACCCTTGCTGCTTGGGCCTTGGGGCCAGTGGACATGAGGCATGTTCAACAGGCAGATGTGATTCTGAGCCCAGCGCCCTCTTCTGACCTATACCATTCACCAGCTCACTCTGCTCTGTTTTCTGTATGGGCTTTTAGTAAGCTTTTGTGTGTGAAAGAGTAGAAGAGAGCAGTGGGAGGGGGACTTCTACAGCTCACATCTGAAAACCACTGCTCCTCCTGCCAGGCCCCGGGCAGGGCGGGCTCAGCCCTGTACTCCGGGTACCCTGCCCAGGGACGTGCTGAGCACTACTGGGTGAGGAGCTAAGGTCTCTTTTGGCTGGAACTTTCCATCCCTCTCCCAGTCAGGCGGTGGCTGAGCCAGGAGCAGTGTGGGTTTCTTGATTCCTGGTCTAGAATCTCTAAATGACCCATCAGGAAGTGGGGGGGATTCAAGGTTGGGGTGTCTCCTGGATTAAGAAGTCATTGTCGCTGCCGACTCTCTATCCACTAAGCCAAACCGGTTAGGGCTCAGCAGGTATTTTTGACCATTTGGGATTTCACAAAGACATTTTAACCTGTTCACATGTACTTTTTCATCACAAAGAAACGGGGCAACTAGCAAAACCAAGATTTTTTGGAGAAGTGGCTGATTCCAGGGCTGGGTTAGGGAAAGGACACGAGCCCACCCGGAGGGGTGCTCAGAGAATGCTCGGGATGTTCCACAGCATCAGGAGAACAGCTTGATGCGATTCCATCTGAGCAAATCAGGGACTATATTCAACCACTTCCAGTTGTTTTTATTTATTTATTCAATAAATAATAATAGTAAAGGACTTATAATTTCTTGAGTTCAGTAAGAATCCATGAGTCCACACTAGGATAAATGAATGAGTAAATAAGTTGGGGTGGAGGGAGAGCTCCCTCTGTGTTAGAAAGCCAGCTTGAAAATGCAGAAGGGAGGATGGAATTAGAAAAATCACCACTGGCCGAATCTCCCCGATCACCAGCTCAGGCAAGAGTCATTCATGCAAGGATGTTAAAACCAGGCATTGGAGTTTGAGGAGTAAGGAGATATCTGTGTAGTCTCAATGTGCATCCCCACACAGTAGGGAACAGAAGGACTGGACCTGAGAGAAATGTGAAAACTGAATGCAGCCCAGGATCTTGGGGTTTCCATTGCTCTGCAACAAGCATGTCAAACACAAAGGCTAACATAGGCCAAAGAACAAGGTTTAAGTTTCTGTGGGCTGCAAAGAAACATAAGCTTCAAATTATATAGAAGCATATGTTTATTTCGAAAAGTATAGAATAAAATAGAACAAGAGCAATGATAAAATTAATGTTTTCTTACATACCATTATATTGGCTAGGCCACACAAATCTTTGTTGTGGGCCTCATGTGGTCCGAGGGCCGCAAGTGTGACATGCTCGCTCTCAAGCTGTGGGACGGTAGAGGGCGTCTCAGCAAGGTCCGTGGGTTAGGCGTGGAATGGTCTCAGTGTTCATTTTCTGACTTTGGTGATTACATTGTGGTTATATAAGAGTTCCTTCTTTTTAGGAACATACTGAAGTATTTAGAGAAAAGGGAGGGCGGGAAGCAGGAAGGAAAGCTTTCCCTAGAAGGCGCGTCAGCCCAGACTTCTGAGGAAGCTGGTGGGCACCGCAGCAGCTCCCCAGCTGAGAGGTTTAAAGGAAGGAGACTTGGACTCAGCCTCTACCAGAAAGAGAATGGGGCTTGGTGAGCAGGAGGAGCACAGGATCCCTCGCCTGGGTTTCCCCACCTGCACAACGTGGGGCTGGACGGGACGGCCTCTGCGACCCTTCCTGCTCAGAGGGAACTGGTCTCCCCTGAGGCTCGGCAGTGACAGCATCTGGATAAGCCCCTCAGAGCTCTCCCTGAGCCCCAGGAGAGAGTCTGTGGCCCAGCCCCTGAAAGACTGGTTTTTGGAGCTCCTTCCTGGTATAGGCACCGTCCTGTGTTCAGACTTCTAGAACATGGCCTTGATCTCTGCCAACACTGGGAGAGATCACACTGGGTAAACGCAAAGTGGCTTGCTTGCCCGTTCGTTCCTGCAGCATGTGGATGGGCCACCTCCTGTGTCCCAGGCCCGCAGGAGGCACACGGGATCGGTTAGGAGTCCCTGCAGGGCCTGCCCTAGAGCAGCGTGAGCACACACTACGACACCTTCCCCGGGTAGTTTTTGTAAAGTCACTTTTCCTTGTAATGAGAAAGTGGTTGATAAAAGAACCAGAAGCGCAGCTTCCCTCCCAGTGAGTTATATGGACTCGTATGAGCCAAGTGACCCCTGTGCGCCTCAGTCTCCTCACCCGTGACGTGGGGAAAGCAGTTGCACTCGGCTGCCTGCCACCTGCCCCGCTTGCAGAGCTGTGGCCCTTGGACTGCAGAATTCCGTACAGTGCTCTGCAGACACGAGGTGGTCTTGTCCTTAGTCCCTCAGTGTGCACGTATGGCCATGGCTTGAAAGACACAGAGAGAACAACACTGTTGTCTCCGCCCTCGTCTAAGCCTAAAGGAGACTCCAGCCGGGGCTGCGGGGAAAGCCCAGCGTCTTCCCTGCGCCCGCGGGTGGCTCAGAGCCCGGCCTTGGCAACAGGTTGACTGTGGCCTTGTCCTCCTAGTGCACCAGGTGGCCGAGCGGGTGGAGGCCCTGGGGCAGTTTGTCATGAAGACCAGGAGGACCCTCAAAGGCCACGGGAACAAAGTGCTCTGCATGGACTGGTGCAAAGACAAGCGGAGGATTGTGAGCTCCTCACAGGTACGTGGCGCCTGCTGTGTGCTGGCGAGCGGCCTTCTGATTTCATAGCGGAGGAGTGAGAGCGGTCCTTTAAAGACTGTTTAAAAATTATTTAAAAACAGTTCTCTGTCAACCTACAGCGGGAAGGCTGGGGAGGGTTGGGGGGGGAGTTAAGGGATCAATTGAAGGACTTGCATGCATGCATATGAGTATAATCAATGGATATAAGGAACTGGGGGGAGGGGAAGGAGGGGGAAGGTCAAGGGGAAAAAATGGAGACCTATCTAACACTTGTTGTAATACTTTAAGCAATAAAACAAAATTAAATTAAAATAAAATAAAAATAAAAAATAAAATTAAAATTAAATAAAAACAGTTCTCCCTTAAAAGGCAGGAGGTGAATCAGCCTGACTGTGTGGGGCAGGTAGGGGTGGAGGTGTCCTCTTGGCAGGCCCTCAGGCCCTGTTGTATAAGCTGCGCTCACCGAGGGACCACATTTCATCTTACCAGACTGGTTGTAGCCTTGTGGGTGCCTTTTCCTCTCCAGAGCGCACAGCGGGTGGGCAGTCTTTGCCTCTGCTTGTTCGACAGAGGACGCGAGTGTGGCCTGGCTGAGAGTTCTTTTACACGGCAGAGCTGCACTGATTTGGGGAGATTTGGAATGGGTCCTGCTGAAATGGTGTAAGCTCGGTTTGACTCACCATTTAAAACTGTTTCTTCCTGAGCATACCTCACGGACTTATTTGTGAGGGAAACGAACTGTAAAACAGTGGGTTTTCCCAGATTGAGGACCACGTGGTTGAGAGGCCACCGTGGCTTGTGGAGCAATTTTATGCCTTAAAGAATAAATTTAAGATACATAGTTTGTAAAGACTATTTAAAAACAGTTCTCTAGAAGGTGAGGAGGGAGGGGGGTAAGAGATCAAAGGACTTGTATGCATGCATATGAGCATGACCGGTGGGACAAACACTGGTAACGGGGCTTGTCCTGAGGGGTGGGAGCGGTTGGGGGGGGGGGGAGTCAGTTGGGGGAAAAGGGAGACATGTGGAATACTTTAAACAATAAAAATAAAAAATAAAAACAGTTCTCCAGGATAAGGGCTCTGAGAACCCACCCCTATCTGGTGATGAGGATGAAAAAAAAAAGATAGATATATATTGCGTGAAGCCTAATTTTTCATTCATTTTGTATAATTGACATGGTTTATTTTACATCTTATATTAGTTATCTATTGCTGCATGACAGATTACCCCAAAAGTTAGCAACTGCAAACAACAAATGTTCATTCTCCTGCTGCGCGGCTCCTGAGAGTCAGGAACCTGGGCAGCTTGGCTGGGTGGCAGGTCTCTCAGGAGCCTGCAAGGTGGACGCTGGTGGGCTGTAGGCGGCGACAAGGCCCAGGCTCACTCTGAGGGGGCTCACTCACATGGCTGTGGCTGGAGGGTTAGTTCCCCTCCCTGGGGACCTGCCACAGGGCTGCTCAGGACATGGGGGCCAGGCGCCCCCCAGAACACATGATCCAAGAGAGGAGGAGGAGGCAGAAGCCACGCCTCCAAGCCCAGGGCCTCTCTGACCTGGCCTCACACAGACCAGCCTGATACAGTGAGGGAGAGGCCCATCTGGCTGGGCTGCGGGAGGTGGGGATGGCTGGGGATTCTCGGAGCCTGGCAGCCACCGCTCAGGATTTTTTTAGGTTTATTGGGATGTTCCATGCATTGAATGTACAGCTGTAAACTGAGGTCATGTATTTGGGCTTCAGTTCAGGCTTCTTTCACCCTTGCCTTCATCCCAGCTTTTTCAAAGGATAGTTTGTTGTTGTTTTTAATACCCCTTTTAAATATAAACACTGTTTAAATATAAACATATATCCTACATGACCCACAGCTCCCCCATCCATGCCAGGGTTGTTCCGACAGGACCCGGGTCGTTCATGCACCTCCTGCATTAGCTGCCAGTCTGGCATGTCGCCTAGCGCTTGCTTTTTTCATGGCCATAAACAGTTTAGCGCTTGTACTTCACCAGTTAAGAAACACTGGGAAAGAGCACAGAACGGGTTTTGCTGCCACCACCCTGTCACAATATTGTTTTTATTTTAGAGCATTTCATTCTAGACACTGTTTTTTCAGATGCTCACTTTTACAACGTGGTTATTGAGACGCGGGTGTTGCCACCTGGCCTTTTAGACTGTTTTATCCTTGAAAGAATAATATATGTTGGGTTTTTTGGGTCACTCACGTACACTCTGATTAGAGAGGAAGGCAGGGGTGGAGGGCTGACAGGCTCCATCCACCCTGTCTGCTGCAGAGAGAGTAGGTAGGGGTGGGAGGGACCTGGGGACAGCAGGAAGGCTCTGGAACAGACCTTGAGTGACTCAGAGCCGCCCTTCTCCCTTAAAAGGCAGGAGATGGATCAGCCTGACCGTGTGGGGCAGGGTAGGGGTGGAGGTGTCCTCTCGGCAGGCCCACAGCCCTGTTGTACAAGCTGTGCTCACGGAGAGACAACATTTCATCTGTCAGACTGATTGGAGCCTTGTGGGTGCCTTTTTCTCTCCAGAGCGCACAGTGGGTGGGCAGTGAGGATGGGCAGGCCGGCAGTGCGGTGGAGGAAGCCACTGTGAATGCTGCAGGAAGGGGGCAGGGCGGGAGGGGGCGCCGCACTGAGTCACATCCTAGCCCAGCAAGCAGGGGCTCCAGGCCTGCACTCCAGCTCTGCCTCTGCACCATTACCTAACCCTCCCCACACATCGTGCTTGGAGTGCAGCCGGAGAAGTTGGACCAGGAGACCAGTGTACTTAGGGATCTCAAAAGGCCCAACACTGTCGACTTTGACTTTGACCTTGTTTCGGGCCCCTCAGCTGCACTCAGCATGAGCATGGAAGTCCTGCAAAGCGAGCAGCGGTGTCGCTTTAGAGGATCAGACCCTACTTTTACCGCCCCTCCCATCAGCTCATTCGCCAGATTTGGCTCAAAATGACTTGAGTGATTAAAAACATCAAGCCTGCTGTGCAGACTACAGAATCACCATCTCTGAGGATGCCCCAGGGGACCCATGCACTGAAGGAAGTCAGCTCAGCCTCCCTCTGCCACTGCCCATGCCTCGTGTGCTCAGGGACCTGTGTTGTAGGGACCAGAGCCCCTGGATTTCTCTCGGGGGGGTCACTCCCCACACACCCGTGGGGCTGCAGCGTGGTTACAGGAGGTGGACTTGTTGACAATGCCTGAGCAGGTTTCTCTTTTCCCTCCAGGACGGAAAGGTGATCGTGTGGGATTCCTTCACGACTAACAAGGTAAGGTGTCCCCGGAGCACTGGGGGTACTCCTGAACCACAGCCTCATTAAAAGGTGCTCTGGTCCAGCTCCTCCGCCCTGTCCCCGTTTCCTGCCTCTCATGGAGCCTGTCTAGGGGTGAAAACCCCACAGAGCCCATCTGTTAAGACAGCGCAGCAGCCCACGGTAGCGTTCATTCCTCCTTCGAGCTGACACCCCTTGCCCGCAGAGGAGCCTGCAGAGCCCCACAGACTGAGCTCACACCGGAACAGGAAGGGGCGAGGCCTGGCACCCTGGTCCCATGTGCACAGGTGGCTGCATTTATTCTTCCTCTGAGTGACGATCCGAGGTACCCAGCTCCCCAGCTTCCTCTCCCCTCTGCCTTTGGCCAGATTCCATGGCACTGTGGACATGAGCAAACGGTGGGTGAAGCCTGGCTGCAGTGGAGTCACGCATTCTGTCCAGGACGCGGAGTCTGAGCCCCCTGCAGCGCTGGCCTGAGCGTGCACAGCTGCAAAGGAGACCTAAATTCAGACTCTTTCCTCAAGAGAAAGACTGCAGCCTCTGTAGGTGTGCCTGCATGCCTGCATCGCAGTGGCATTTACAGTAATGAGTATTGTGTGTTGAGTATGGATTCCAACATTTACTTAGAAGAAAACCTTCCTTTTCATGATATTAAAAAGGAGACATATTGTGACATATTTGAGCGGTGCCCATATTCTGCATTATTGAATGTGTTTAGTAGCTGCCACATAGGCAGCTGCTACCTGACCAGACCAAGTGAGGCCCCAGAACCATCTGTAGAGCAAGTTCCTAGTGTGTAGGCCCCTGGCGAACAGTAAAGTTTGCAAAGGGCAGTGTACATCCCCTACCTACCCAGATCCGCCTCTCCCGGCACGCCTAAGCAGTACGTGCATGGGGTTGTGTTGCTTCTGTGTACGCCTTAGTGTGGCATAGAGCACACACTGCCTGGTTTCCGGGAGCTGGAGGTCACCACTTGTGGCCTCTGGCAGGGAACCTAGCCGCCACTTGTAAGGAAAGGGGCCTGGATGCCCTGTGCTGAGAGAGCGGCCACCTCGCCTCACTCACTGGAGGGCAGTAGGTGATTCCCAGCCTCTGAGAGGCTGCAGGACCATGAGTGACACCAGAACTTTGACAGGCGGTTTCGAGCCTATGTTTCCCCATAAAAACACAGAGTATCTGGCGGAAAGGCCAGCGTGGCGTGTCCTGCACAAACTTAGTCCCATTCCCTCCCTTCACAGACGAGGATGAGGCTGAGTTAGTACCAATGGCTGGCTTGCCGGTTGCACATCTTGTTGCTGTTGGAATCACGTTGTTGAATCGTGGCTTTGCTGTTTGCTCATCTGCACACAGGAGGATGGGTCACCTCAGGATCAGCCACCATCCAGGAGCCGGGGACTGTAGGCCTCGCACTTCATTCTTCCACTTTACAGGTTCCCTCACCCCTGAGCACAACTCAGCATCAGCCTCCCACCCCCATTCGTACCTCCCAGGAATGGTTTAGGACTCAGAGGGGACAGAGGCTCTTGTGTACTCACAAGTAAACAAACTCACAATATGCACGTAAAAAGTTATTCAAGATCTATATATATAAAAGCCCAGCGACCATTATGGTGGAGCGACCAGAACTGCCAGAACGACTGGTGACTATGACATACACTGTGGCAGCCAACCAGCCTGATCTTCCAGGCCCTGATTGGCCACGCCCCCTCCTGGTCGCCTGGCCCCTGATCAGCCCCCAACACTTCGTTGTGAGCCTTTTTGTGAGCCAAATTAATAAATTCCCACTGTTTTGATTAGTGAGTCAACATTCAGGTTGAGTCACCTACTAACTCAGTAAATCTGGCTGGAGAAAGAGGGCAAGGAGGAAGAGGGTGGGAAGGAGGAAGGGGCAGGAGAAAGAGGCAGTAACCAACACAGCAGCTCAAAGACAGGAGCCATAAACATCTGAGTGAGGTTACCACACCCAAATCAAAAGCACATGAATGAAGTCAAGAAGTAATTGGAAAATCCAGGTTCAGTCTCAGAAAATAGAGGTCAAATTAAGAGAATCACACCAACCACAGAGAGAGCTGCCCTCCCTCCAGCTAGCCCCACCCTGATCAGGGCCCCCACCTTGATCGGGGGCAGGCCATCTGGCCAACCTCCCATGGCCCCTCCCTCCCACAAGCCTGGCCTGATGGGCCCCCATCAGGACAGGCCAGCCAGACCCCACCTGTGCACGAATTTGTGCACCAGGCCTCTAGTTATATTATAAAAATTGAAATGAGAGTAAATAAAATGAAGTATATGTTGGAAATGTAATTCAGATGGACCCTTAAAAGAAAAGAAGCCCAGTATTCATTCATTCAGAAGAACAAGTGGGGTGTAATGTTAAGAAAAAAACGTAAAACCTTAAGGATTTTTTTTTTTTTTTTGCTGGTCAGGATTTTAACTTTTAGAACATATGACATAACGGTCAGCATAGTCAGTGGTTGAACATCAGTCTATGAACCAGGAAGTCACGGTTCAATTCCCAGTCAGGGCACATGCCTGGGTTTCAGGCTCGATCCCCACTGTGGGGCATGCAGGAGGCAGCTGATCAATGATTCTCTCTCATCATTGATGTCTCTATCCTTCTCTCCCTCTCCCTTCCTCCCTGAAATCAATAAAAAAATATATTTAAAAAATAGAATATATGATGTAATGTTTGATTGATTATACAGGGCTGAGTCTCATCAGTCATAAGCTAATTGTTACCCCACTCCACTGCCCTTTGACACTGTAACATAATTCAGTAAGATCGCCAGGACTTTTTAAAAATTAAATGTTGAGATGTGTGTGTGTGTGTGTGTGTGTGTGTGTGTGTGTGTGTGAAGCCGCCCTTGTTTATTCTACAAATGGTTCACACTGTGTTTCAGGAGCATGCGGTCACCATGCCCTGCACGTGGGTGATGGCGTGTGCGTACGCCCCGTCGGGCTGTGCCATTGCGTGTGGGTAAGTAGGGCCCACAGCAGCTTTCCAGTCCTGTGAGCTGTAGAACACTGTTGTGTGGGCAGAAATACACAGACGAGAACTTGTAATTTTTATTGTTTGCTTGTCAAGCAGTGTGTCAAATTGCTCCCTGAACTTTATAAAAAGGCACAAAAATCTCTTTCATCATTATTTTCGTTACAGAGTGATAGTGGTAAAAGCTTTAGACCTGTGCCCCTCCGTCAGATGCAGACATCTTGGTGTGCATGTTGGTAATGTGTATCGGAAACCTGGAAAAACGTAGAACCTTTGATCTAGTGATTTTACATCTAAGAACTTATTTGAAGGCAATGACTCAAAATATAATTTAAAAACATATGAATAATAACATCTGTTGTAGAATTATGTAAAATAAAGCCAAAGACAGATAAGGGAAACAATATGTCCATCAAAGGCAATTGTTAGATAATTGTGGTACCTGAATTGAATGGAATATTAACAGCCATTAAGAGGAAAATGCTTGATCACAGTAAGTGAAAAGAGCATCTAGGTTACCAGGAAGATTGTACCTTGTTCTCTATTCTCCTAAAGATCAGTTTAACAGGGCGTAGCCACGAGAGCTGCAGCCCCGGGGCTTCCTGTCCCCGTGTTAAACTGTTGTGGGCCATTTAAAATGTTTCCACAGTAGAATCTCAGCCATGTTTAGAAAAGAGGCATCAGTATAGCAGCTGTGGTGAACCAGACCAGCGATTTTCATCTCATGACACAAGTAAGCTAATTACTAGAATTCTGCAGCACACCAAAAAAAAAATAGATTTTTTGCTGCTCTGACTAAAAAAAAGGTATCATTTTGATTCATTCACACCAGACAGCTAATTGTTGTGTTGACTGTTGTCATCTTGTAGTTTGACAGTCTAAGGGAAAGAGGTCAGTGCTCCTGACTAAATAGCCAGGTTTTACAAATTCTTGTGGCACACCCGCTGAAAATCTCTGAACTAGACTGAAAACACAGAACTAGTTCTTTCTGGATGAAGCGACTATGGGTGTTTTTCTCTTTATAATTTTCTTTATTTTTGATGTTTAAAAGTAAGGACATATTATTTTTATAATCAGGAGAAAGAGGTTTTTTTAAATGTGAAAAGCCTGGGCCTCCAAGCAAAGATCCTGGAGCCTTCTCCAGCCAGAGTCACACCAGCCATCACCCCGTGCCCCCCTCTTTGGGCGACGACCTTGGGGCACCTCCCACTCTCTGTGCTGGCTGAGACCCCGTGTGCCTTTGGAACCCATGTTCACGTACATGTGTTTCATATTTCTGAATAACTCAGAAGTAGATTGTGTCTTCATTTTATAACTGGAAGACAATACATAAAATTCATCCCCATCTACTCCCTGGAAGGATCTGCAATGACCCCGGTAAAAGCCATAGGGGTATACACACACACACACACACACACACATTCACAGGAATACATATATACCACACATGCAATAACAGTTATTTTATATATACACACCACACAGTTACAAGGTAGGTACAGAGGAGTTCAACCAACTGTACAGTGAGAAGGCACAGTCCCCACAAGACTCCCCTCTTTTGAGATTCCGGCTGCAAATTGAAGGGTCCCCGCCACGACCCTCCAGCTCAGTAATTGACCCTCAGAACTCAGGAAAAGGCTGCGCTCAGGCTCCCGGTTTTATCACAGTGAACGGATACAGTGAGAACCAGCCAAAGGAAGAAACACAGGGCAGAGTCCGCGAGGGCTCTGAACACGAAACCTCCACATGTGCCTTCCTGAGGAGCCACGGCCAGCATCACCTCCTCCCAGCTACAGCGGTGACTATACGCCAACTGGGGGACTCGCCTGAGCCTTTGGTGACCAGAGAATTTATATTCCCCGTCTCCTAGTTTCTTCAGGGAAGGGGTGTCCAGAAGCCCCCATCCCAGATCACACCACCAGGCTGTGGGGTGGCCAGAGTCCCAAGCCAACAGACACCCCCGTTAGAGATCACCTCCCATGGCCAGGGCACAGGCCACACCTCGCATTCGGTACAGCCAGTTCTTCATGACTCGGTATAGGAATAAATCCCCCACATTTTAAAACTCTGGGGTAATATGTTTCTAACTGGGCATTCATTTTAGTAAATGCATGGAGTTCGCTGGGTTACATAATTGCTCAGTATTTGATGTTGAGATAGCAACTGTCTGGTTCTAAATTACACAAAGAATATATGGGCTACATCACAACGACTGGAACAACACAGTGAACGGTGTGTGCAGTCTAGAAATGATGCTGCGCCTCCTTATTTTAACCCTCACTCAGTGGAGCCCAGCGGGAGATTCCCATCGGGCAGGGGAGCGGGCAGGGGAGAGAACACGTTTCCAAGACCCACCCAGATGGCTTTCTGGCGACACCCTGAGAGTCCAGATGGAGGAATGGCGAGGGCCTCAGTCCCCGTCATCTCTGCCTCCCTGGGCCTGGGCATGTGGTGGCCACCTCGCAGCTTGTCATGAAAACCAAAGCAGAGGAAGTTCAAGGTGTGAATATTTGTGAAAGCAATTTTTAAAAATACGGGTTATGGGAGAGAGCATCAGAAACTAAACTGGAAAGACTGAATCCTCATCTTAGGTAAAAACACCATCTCCCCCACTCAACTGCTGATAGCAATTGTGGTTAATTTAAGTTTCCAGTGATAATCTAATGTAGGGTTTCCCAGTCCTGGCCTTGTGACATCCCTGGTCACACAGACCTACACCTATGCCACATTTTCTCAATGTCTTTATGGGTGATAAATGTGATATTTTACCTCCATCTGCCTGACTGCTGGGGCTGTCTCACAGTTGGAGAGTCCAGATGGAGAAATGGCGAGAGCCTCAGTCCCTGTCGCCAGAAAGCCAAACTTACAAGCTAAAATTCCAGCAGAATTGACACAATCCCCTTCTCAAAAAATATGCTAATTGGTTATATATATACTAGAGGCCCAGTGTATGAAATTTGTGCATTTGGTGGGGGGTTCCCCCAGCCTGGCCTGTGCCCTCTCAGAGTGCAGGAGCCCCGCAAGGAGGCCCTGCCCACCTATCCGGGGCTCCTCGATGGATTGCCCCAAAGAGGTAGACTGGAGCCAGGGGTCCCACCTCCATGGCTCTGCACAGAGCCACCAGGACCCGCCTCCAGCCACCGGGACCCACCTCTGCGCCGCAACCGCAGTGTCAAGTCCCCGGTATTCTCATGCTCTCAAAGTATCATACCACATATAGTACTAATTACAAAGGAATGCCCTTTCCCCGGAGAGATCTGACCGTCCCTCCTTTAACCACCCAAAGTGGGCATCACCACCCTTAGTGTGACAGGCACCACAAGCCTTTTGAAGAGGGGCAGCAAGAGAGAAGTACACAGTGTCACCTCTGTTGTTGCCAGTCTGTTACTCTTGAATCTAACCATTAAGAGACAGTGTGACAAGTCCAGAATGTGTGACATTCTGTATGACAAGTAACCTAAGGTCTGTGGTTGTGAACACCAAAAAATAGAGGGCCTGTTCTAGATTAAATGATCTTAAAAAGATAGAAAAACCTAATGCACTGTGTGACCCTTGATTGCAAATTCAGGTATTCAGATGTAACATGTCATGTCTGCAATTTGCATTCAAATGGTTCAGAATTGTTCCCGCAAAATGTTAAGTTAGGAGTTTAGGTGCAGGGATTTGAGTGTTCGTTGTACTATTTTTCTTTCAGTTTTACTGTGCATTTGTAAACCTTCAAAGTGAAAGTTGGGGGAAAAGTTACAATGTGTGATACAGCTCAAGGGAAATTTTTTTTGAAAAGTCTGTGTGAATGAGAAAGTATACACACTATTGCCCTTCATCAACATTTGACACTTCTTTCTTCCCATGCCAGGGGTTTGGATAATAAGTGTTCTGTGTATCCACTGACCTTTGACAAAAACGAAAGCATGGCTGCCAAAAAGAAGTCTGTGGCTATGCACACCAACTACCTGTCGGCCTGCAGCTTCACCAACTCTGACATGCAGGTAAGTGAGGGCCCGCGTGAAGGGCCAGCCTGCGGGAGGCAGGGGAGGAGCCCCAGGGGAGAGTGGAGGCTTTGCCAGGGTTCCTCTCAGCAGGAGGGGTGCTCCAGAGGAAGCTCCTGTTCCTCATTGGTTGTTATTGTTTTAAAGGAAAGCAGAAATGAGGAAAGCCAGGGCTGTTGGCTGTTGATAGAGGAGAGAAACTATATGCTGTATTGAACACCCTTCTCTAATTGCCTTGTTGGGGTGGATCAGGAAGGCTGGGGTGGGAAGTCCACCTCCCGGTCTGAGAGGTGGTCCCATGCATGGATGTGTGTGCAGCTTCACTGAGCAGCCGAGCTTCAGAGTGTGAGCTTCACACGCCTGTGTGAACAGATGCAAGAGAAGAAGCGTTAGGTAGTAAATCTGTGCTCTACTCTGAGTAAACCCAAAGTAAAAGCACTAAACACGTAGACCATGTTTTCTTAACAAGTTGTAAAAGTATACTATAGCTTATTCCTCCACATCTATTCAGCAAACCTTTCTAGGTGTCCACCACCCATGTTGCCAGGTGCTACCTGGCTCTGGGCCACAGGGACCTTCTTGGAAACCAGTTGGGACTGAACAGCAGGGAAGGCTGGGAGCTCAGGGCGGGAGGGGTGGTCACAGACCAGCTGCAAGGAGTTGCCTGGACCAGCCTTGGAGGGTGAGGGTATTGCCATTGAGGTGCAAGGGGAGCCCATTGGGAGGCAGGCAGCCCGAGAAGTCGGCAGGAACACAGCCCAGGGCACCCTGAATGTGCTGTGGATGGAGGGCAGCCCTGCAGGGGCTGGGTCATAGTTGGGCTTGTTTTAAGCAGAGTATGA
Source organism: Murina feae (assembly GCA_004026665.1). Lineage (NCBI taxonomy): Eukaryota > Metazoa > Chordata > Mammalia > Chiroptera > Vespertilionidae > Murina > Murina feae. The sequence goes on along the minus strand of PVJC01001157.1, from coordinate 3,534 downwards.
GTCAGATAAAGCTTTCCATGGCCCACTCTGGCTTCAGCTGACTTATTCAGGGAGACCAGGTGACTGGGTCATTGTTTAATTGCTGACCAGAGGGGTGTCAGGCTTGTAGTATTTATACCTGGTGTTTGGGACCAGGAGCCTTGCAGACGTGTACAGTAGGGGGCGCTGTGGGCCCAGCTGGCTGCAGCAGCCACAACTTGATAGATGCCTTTGAGCCTGAGGAGTAGCAAAGCAACAGAGGATCTCTGTGTGGAAGAAGGAAGCCACAGAGGGATGCAGGCATAGGGATCATCCGGCATCTCAAGTGTCTCTGGTGGAGACCTATCACCCTCACTTTGAGTTGGGGACTGAGAGGGGCACCTGGAAGGCAGAAAGTGCTTGTTTCCTAGCAGGCAGCCAGAGGGAGATGGACGGAATAGAGGGAAGTCCACTGGCCACACTGGCTACCTTGCCAGGGCACAGGGCACAGGGCTTGGCTCAGAATCAGACAGCAGGGATCGAATCCTGGCTCCACTGCATTCAGGCTGGTCAGTCCTAGCAAGGTGTGTTCCCTGTTATGTTTTCTCACCTGCAAGTGAGGATGGCAATAAATTCCTCCCGGATAAGGTTTTCTGAGGATTAAATTAGATGATTGGTATAAAATAATACAGTCCCTGGTAAATATGAGCTCTTACTGTTTTATTATTGACTAGGGGCCCAGTGCACAAAAATTTGTGCACTCAGGGTGTCCCTCAGCCCGGCCTGTACCCTCTCGCAGTCTGGAACACCTCAGGGGATGTCCACCTGCTGGCATGCCTGGCCAGTCTGGATGAGGGGCTGATGGCTGTTTGCAGGCTGGCCAAGCCCCCCAGTGTGGACCCTCACCCCATTGGGGTGTGGCCAGCCAGGATGCGGGGCTGAGGGCCATTTTCAGGCTGCCCACAGTCCCTTCAGGGTTTGAGTCCCTACTGGGGTGCCTGGGCAGCCTGGGTGCGGGGCTGAGGGCCATTTTCAGGCTTTCAGGCTGCCCACAGCTCCCATTGATCCAACATCCCATCAAGGCTGGCTGGAAGCAAGTTTCTGGGGTTTATTTATCTTTTATAATTGATACTCTGTTGCTTTAAGCCAAGGCCTAGGCAGGTAATGAAGCCTCCTGTTGACTTCAGCTCAGTGGCTTCTATAATTGAAACAATGTTGCCTTAGTAGACACCCAGCTGGCCTAGGCAGGCAGTTTCCTCCAATCTTGGTGCAACGGAAGCCTCCTGTTTGGTTCAGCTCCGTGGCTTCTATAATTGCAACTATGTTGCCGTGAGCAGAGAGCGGCCCAGCCAGCCTAGGCAGACAGTTTACTCCTGGTGCAACGGAAGCCTCCTGTTTACTCCAGCTCCATGACTGCCGGCCTCTATCTTGGCTGGATTAATGTGCATACAGCCACTCTGATTGGCTGGTGGGCGTGGTTTAGGCATCCCAGAGAAACGGTCAATTTCAATATTGTAGGTAGAGCACAGGAGGTTTATCTCGGTGCAGTGGCTGATGCAATGCTGTGAGCACACTCCAGCAGTTCAGATCTTTCTGGCAAACCAGGAAGATGGCAACGCCTGCCTGAGCCCCTCCTACAGCCACATACACAGTACCTCAACCTTTAAGCTCATTGGCTCCCTAAGAAGATGTTCCATGATTGGCCACCTCCACTATAAATACTGCTGTACTTCCTCAATAAAATTAGACCTGCGTCACAGAACCTGGTCTCCGGAGTCATGCATGCAAGCATCCTAGCGCTAGGGGCTCCATCGTCCTCACCCCTGGGAGACTCCCTGCTTCAATTACTCTTTTATTAGATAAGATATTAACACAAAGCTTCATTACACAACAGTTCAGGTGCATGGCCTGGTGTGGGTACTAATGAATTAATGAACCTGAAGCTCCTCCCATTTCTGGGATCAGGGATGAAAAAAAGAAAAACTCACCCTGCTGGTGTTGCTCAGTGGTTGAGCATCAACCTATGAACCAGGAGGTCACAGTTTGACTCACAGTCAGGGCACATGCCCGGGTTGCGGGCTCGATCCCCAGTGTGGGGCCTGCAGGAAGCAGCCAATCAATGATTCTCTCTCATCATTGATGTTTCTATCTCCTTCTCCCTCTCCCTTCCTCTCTGAAATCAATAAAAAAAAATATTTTTAAAAAACCTCAAGGGGCTGGTGTAAGACTATGGCATTAAAGCTGTAAATTCTTTACATTCTAAAATAAATGGGTGACACAGTTAGAGGTTATGTTTAGTGCATTTTATAAATGAGTGTTTGGTTTTAAATTTTTATTTGTGAAGATCACAAAAGTGTTTTTAAAATATTAAGAATTTGCTTTTTACTTCTAAAAGCAAACCGTTTGTTTGATTGAAGAGCATGGTATGGAAAATGACCACATTAAAGATCTAGTCTGTGGCAATCATTTAAAGCAGGTTATTTGGACCTGGCATCCCAAAACACATTGGAGATATTGACCCTTTGAAAGCGCTAGGACAGGAGCGGTGTGGAGCATGCACTAGTGAGTGTGGCCCTGGAGAGACTGGAGGGAATTGCAGCATAGCTCAAAGTACAAGCACCCAAATTAAGATGCGGTCAGAGTCTTGTGTGTTTAAAAGCTACTTTTACCAGCCTCGCTCATCTTGTGGGATGTACATTGGATGGAAGCTGAGGCTGTAGGGAGTCCCATGGACAGCGGCAGGGGTTTGCAGCCTTGAAAATTCCCCAAATTTGAGAGCTGCCCCCCAGTGAGGACTTTGAGGAGGACTTTGGGGACTAGACCCAAGAAGCCTGAGCACTCTGGAAAGCACGCACTCTTGTTCCCGGAGGAGCTCCAAAGGGGCCTCTCCTGGGAAGAGATCCTAGGCCTCCCCAGACTTCCCAGCAGGACATCCGTGCCCAGACAGTGCAGCCTCAGGCACAAGGCCAGGTGGGAGCAGATTCCCCTCCTGTAATGTTCCCTCCCTGTCAATGCTAGGCCTAGCGTGCAGGAGAGGAGGTGAGGGAATGGGAAGGCAGGAGGGGAGGGAGGAGAAGACGCCAGCGAATGGAAATTGGAGGTGCAGCAGGTCAGCAGCAATAGGAGAGTGTCTGACAAAATGCTGCCTCAACCCTTGCTGCTCAGTGACAGGGTGTCAAGTGTTGCGTGTGCGTGTGCGTGTGTGTGTAGCTTCTTTTCCCTGATGGCCTTGCCCCTCACAGAACTAATGACAGCACACTCTTCCTGTCCTTTCCCACATCAGATCCTGACGGCGAGTGGCGACGGGACATGCGCCCTGTGGGACGTGGAGAGTGGGCAGCTGCTGCAGAGCTTCCATGGGCACGGGGCCGACGTGCTCTGCTTGGACCTGGCGCCCTCAGAAACGGGAAACACCTTCGTGTCCGGGGTGAAGACCCAAGGAAATGTCTAGAGCCCTTGGTCTCCCAGGGAGGATGGTGGTGGCAATTCATGTCACTTCCTGGGACTAGATGGAATGGGTCCCTGAAAGGGTACTCTTCAGGTCCCCTCTGCACCCCCAGCTCCCCACTGCACCCC
>PVJC01001156.1:0-99815 GCA_004026665.1 Murina feae | reverse complement strand
GCTGGCGAGAGCTGCCCTTTGGGAACCTGGTCCCGGCTTCAGGAGGAGAGTGAGTGTGGATCAAAGGGAAGAGAAGCGGGAGGGCTGCTGCCCGCTGCAGGCAGGACGAGGATGGGACCCAGGGCAGGGAGGACGGACCTGAGGGCTGCTCTGGAAGAGCAGGGACCCAGCAGGGCTTGGCCAGGGATTAGCTTAGCTGCGGCTGCAGGAGATGTCCGGCTCTCTGCTGCCCCGTGGGTGGATGGTGGTGCCTTCTCCTGAGATGGGAAACCCAGATTTAATAGAAGCCGGTACAAAATGCTATCCCCGCTAGGATGGCCACTATATAAAGCAACAAAACAAAACAAACAACAGGGAATAACAAGTGTTGGCAAACAGGTGGAGAAAGAGGACCCTGGTGCACTGTTGGTGGGAATGTAAGTGATACAGTCGCTGTGGAACACAGGCTAGCAAGTCTTCAAGGGATTGAACATGGAACCCTATGACCCAGCCACCCCACCTCTGGGTGCCCACCCACAAGAACTGAGCGTCCGAGAGAAGTGCCCGACCACGTCTGGAGCAGTGTCATTCACAGTAATGACACCTGGGAGCAGCCCAGGTCCCCATCACCAGGTGAATAGAGAAGACAGACCAGCTGTGCTCACACACAGGATGGAGTGACACTCAGCGCTCAGAAGGAAGGGGTTCTGGCACAGACTACACATGGAGGAGCCTGAGGACACGATGCTGAGTGAGATAAGCCAGTCACAGAAGACAAACACTGTGTGATTACACTCACTGAGGCCGAGCAGGGCCACATTCATGGACAGATACAGAAGGGCAGTTTCGAGGGGCCGGGAGAGGAGGGAACGGAGAGTTTGTTCAATGGGGACAGAGTTTCTGTTGGGGAAGATGAAAGTTTTGAAGGTGGATGGTGGTGACGGTTGCACAACATTATGAATGCATTTACTACCACTGATCTATACACTTAAAAATTGTTAGACGAGACAATTTATAATATATGCCTCTTATCATAACTTTAAAAATTGCAACCAAAAATGCCATGGCCGCCCAGGGCCGAGGAGGTGAGCAGGGTGCTCTGGAGAAGTTCGCTCAGGCCCCTCCTCAGCGACAGCGAGGCGCTGGGCTCCGTGCGGCTGTCGGTGACCCCACAGCAGGCACTGACCCAGGCCTGGCCTCGGAACCCTTCTCAGCCCGGAGCCCAAGGCAGACGACCCATCAGATGCGGCAGCAATTCCTCTCAAACTCCTCCACATCCAGTCTAACCCAGAACCAGGCCTTAGCTGTGGGGTCCCCGCCGAGCACCTCAGCCAGCACAGTGACAACCAATAACCAATAATCGAGGTCCCAGCGACTTGGAGCCCTGGGTCATCACACGCAGTTCAGACACTTCACGTAATCACTCACACCTCCTGCTGGGTAAATAACTAAGAGGGGAGCCTCAATCAGAAAGGGGAGGGACCACGCCTGCAGAGGTGGGGGTGGGGGTGAGGGTGGGGGACAGACAATAGTGCTCCCGCAACACGCCCATTACCACACGCACGCCACCCATGACTGTGGTGAGGCTCGGACCCTCATATAACCCTGCATCGGGCCCCGAGCAGGCAGCCTGGGGAAGGAAGATGGTCAGGAAGTGAAGCTGGCTTGTCCGGCTGCCTCCATGGTGGGAGCATGGCCCTGCACCCCATCTCCCGGCCTGCCCATGCCCACACATGGGGCATCTGGAAGCCCCTCTTTTCCTTCGCTGTCCTCCCTTGCCAGTTGTCCCCTAGGTCTGTGTCGCACAGAGAGACAAAGACAGAGGCAGAGACAAAGAGCTGGAGACAGAGACAGACGCAGAGGGGGCATCTGGTCCTAAAGTTCCTGAGTGTCCCCAGCAGACAGAGCACAGAGTTCTCCACCGGGATGCGCTGCGTCTGGGCTTCAGACCTGCCTGGCTGTGGCGCGGCTGTGGCCTCAGGAAGTAACTTTTCACTCCTAGTTCTCTTTTCCGTTTCTTACAAGGACACCAGCTCCACAGTCAGGGCCCACCTCACGGCCTCACTCCATTACCTCTAAATGCCCCATCTCCGAAGACTGACTTTGAGCATCACCATTCCCCCCGCAGCAAGTGGTGCATTAGGAAGGAGGTCAGACCGTCAAGACCCCAAATCACAGTGGCTTCAGGTCTACCACCTGCCGCTGCACGGATGAACCGAGGACACGATGCTGGGGAAAGCAGCAGACACCGAAGGACAGACACGGTGTGACTGCATTCCTAGGAAAGGTCCAGAAGGTGAGAAGCAGAGGCTCCCAGGGGTGGGGTGGGACTCGCTCTTAGTGAGTACAGGTTTCTGCTGGGGGTGGGCTATCAAGCAGACCCGCTTAGGACAACTCTGCAGAGGCTGAATGGGAGGTGGTCAAGGGGACCCGTCATGGGGCAGAGGTGGAGGGGCAGGGTGGCATGGCGGCGGAGCGGCAGGCAGCGTTCCTGAGTGTGCACTTGCTGGCAGGTGTGTGTGCACGTCCTGCACCTCCCTTAACCCAGGTCCTCCTTTGAGGCTGGAAATGCGGATCTGGGACAGCCACACTGTCCTCTGTGCCGGGCTGGGACACTGGCTGCTGCTGTGTGTATCAGCCATTAAATATCTTGAACGTCACCCCTGGGGACAGTGTGATTTTTAGGGAAAACAGGACATGGAAGTTAAAACTGAGAAAGGATTCCTGTTCTGTGGACAGGGAAACTGAGGCTCGAGGAGCTGGTGGCTGAGCTGGGTGGGGTCAGGGGGGCCGTGGGGCAGTCTCCTCCTGACCAGCAGGTGGCCACTGGAGGGAGGGGCTGAGAAAGTCCTCGGGGATTGCAATCACATTGGTATTTTCACCTTGAGATTCTGGGAACCAGCAAAAATTCACTAGAATAATTTAACCGCCAGGAAGGGGCTCTGAGTCCTGTCCCACACACACAGAACCTGTTCCGAGAGGTCACTCTCGGAGCACCCAGGCCTGGGTGACTCCGGTGACTGCACCCCTCAGTGTATGGAATCGAAGGAGCTTCAAGCAGAGCAGAGCCTCGAGGAGCCTGCGACAGTCCCCAGCCCTCTCCAGCCCCAGAGCGCCACACGGCCCTTGGCTAAGACACCCTGGGTCACACCCTTTGCGTATTTGGCAACAAAGAGAGGTTCAACTGTGGGACAGCATTTCCCAGAACCAAATGGGGGTGGGTCTGGGGTTGGGGAAGGAGGGGCTTTATCAGGAGTCCTGGTCGGCAGGTGACCCACCAGGTGACCAGTGCACACGTGTGTGGTCACTCTCGGCCTGGGTGCTCACCGTTTGGTGAACTCCCGGAACTGGATCTACATGAGCTGGACGGGATTCAGAGCCCAGCTGGAGAGCCCCCTCCTGGTGGTTAAATGATTGGTTAGTGAGTTTGTTGCTGGTTCCCAGAATCTCAAGGTGGAAATACCAATGCTGATTGTTACAATCCCTGAGAGCTTCCCGGTGGCAGGGACACGCTGAGCATTCCACAGGCAACCTCCCATTCCATTCCCAGCTGCCCCAGGAGTGAGATCTGTCATCACGCCTCATGTACAGATGAGGAAACCAAAGCCCAGAGCAAAAGGCTGGTCTGACCCTACAGCCCACACAGCTTACTACTCAGACGTGGTCATCTGTACTAGAAAGATGCCCTCTGCTCCTCCTCGCTCCTGTACCTGCAGGGCACTGACAAGGAAACTGTCCTGACGTCAGGGAGCTCACAGAGTCCCAACAAATAAATAAAAACTCCTGCACCACAAATAGATGCCAACTCAGAGGGGAAAGGAAGTGCTTTGAGATCACAAAAAGGGACCGACTCACTCTTGGGCTGGGGATGAGCTCAGAGAGGTGGGTTTAAACTGGGTCTTGAAGGATGCATAGGAGCTCATTAACTAAGCCGAAGGAAGCCACTCCAAGAAGAGGGAACAGCGTGTGAAAAGAGGAAGGCTGCCCCGAGTGGGGTGGCAGTGCTGGACTGTGGGGTACAAGGGCAGAAAACAAGGAAGCTGGTCATCTGGCTGGGAATCTGGCCTTTATCTCAGAGGATGTGAAACATCGAAACAGAGAGATCAGATTCCTGCTCTTAAAGCTGCTGATTGGCCTGGTCCTCTGTCCAGAGCAGAGATGACTGGACATAAGCACTGAAGACAGGCAGCTATGAGCTCTCCCAGAAGGGGGCGCTGTGGAGCGCAGGTCCCCAGGCCCTATTTCTGCTCTCCTTTCTCTGCACCAGTGGAGATCTCCACGGAGCTGGATCCCAGACCCCAGAGATCGGCCACCTCAGTTGGTTCCACTCTAACTAGCATCCTGGCCAGTCCTTCGGCACCTCCAGGGGCATCGGGAGGTCAGTCTAACAAGCAAGCCTAGAGTGCCTCCATGGAGTTGGACCCACACGACCAGATCTCCTCTTTGCTCCCACAATTCCCTTCTTCCCAAAGTGCCACCAGCCAGCTCCTCCCCTTTGAGAAGAGCAGGCCTGCAGAGCTCACCTCAAAGCTTCATCAGCGGGTGGCACCAGCGGTCACAGCCTCAAGGTCCAGGAAAGGGATGGGGTGCCAGCTCAAGGGGGCTGGTGGCTGAAGTTCCGAGCCTTCTCTGGGGACCTCCAGGACCCCACCTGTGCCATGAGGATAGGGGAGGAGACCAGGACACATGGTCCTGCTGCGGGGACCCCACCCTGCAACGCCACTATGCTCTAAGCTGTCAGCCCAGCACGTCTTGGCACCCACAGGGTGCCCAGTGTTGTCCCAGTCACAGGGAAAGCAAAGGTGCTTGGGAAAATGACAGGTATTAAGCCACAGGGCCAAAATTCATACATCTAAATATTCATAAATATATACTTTTAGTCTTTTCTCTTTTTTGCAAAGATAGCCTCACCTTACACATGCACTTTCACATGCGAGAGAAAACATAACAGTGGCCCTGGGTGGTGGGACCTGGAGGCTGCATTTTTACCAGACTCTTTAATAAAAAGAGGAAGAAAATAATAACGTTAAAAACAGGCTGAGGCGAAGACAAATGGGGTCCAAAGGCCACCTGAGAGAATAGTGAGGAAAGCCCCCTTCCCTAGCTGGGAGCTCAGAGTCTCTGAGGACAGGGGTCCCACTCACCAGCATGCCACATCTCTCTTACTCACCAGCTGCCTCTCTGGGTTACTGCATGGCACTCATGCCAGGGCAATCTTGCTTTGCTGACCTGCAAGGCTGGGTTGGCCTAGCTCCCATTCAAAAACAGCACAGGGGGACCAGGAGCCATGCTTGCCTGGAGATGAGCCAGCACAGGGAGGGGCCTTCACTCTCTGGTGCTCTGGGGGACCAGCCAGCCGCCTGGAGAGAGCTCATCAGCTCCCCCAAGAGCTGGGAGCAGGAAGCCCCCACACCTGCTGCCACAGGACAGATTTCAGTCTAAGCAGTCAGTGTATCCATCAGGCTGGGCTAACAGCTGTAACAAATAGGCCCAATGATGGACAATGGCTCAGATGAAACAGACGTTTATTTCTTGTTCATGTAAAGTCAAATCCAGGTGTTCCTGAAACAAGAACCACACACTGACCACAACTGACTGCCGGCCTCACAAAGAGGCCTCTCAGGCCCAATGTCTTCAGAGTTCCTCAGCACATCTAGGAAATGTTCTTGCAGAAACAAACGAGCAAACACCAAATCTGATCAAGCCTCTTGGTCTAACTACCACTTTCAGGAAATCCACGGAGGGACATATTACACACCCCAAAGCACTCAGCAAAACCCAGACTGGACAATTCCGTAAGACAAACAAACTGGCTGTCTCAACAAAAAACTGCAAGGAAAAAAGGAAGGCAGGGAGGGAACCTCGAGCTTAAGAGAGATCTAAGAGACCCCCCAACCAATGCCAACATATGGATCTTAGGTTAACCCTGAGTTAAACAATTAAACAGGAGGCAGCCAGCAGAATGAGAAGCCTGGCAGGACTTTTAATATTAGGTATCGCGTTATTTTTTAGGTGCGATGATATTGATATTATGATTTTATTTCTAAATTATTTTTAAAAATATTTTTATTGCTTTCAAATGGGAAGGGAGAGGGGGAGAGAGAGATAGAAACATCAATGATGAGAATCATTGATTGGCTGCCTCCTGCACAGCCCCTACTGGGGATTGAGCTTGGTGCATAGGTAGACTCTCAGCCACTGGAGCCACGCTGACTGGGCTATTTCTCAGTTATTTTTCACCTGTATCCATGGAATGGTACGATGCCTGAAATTTGCTTCACGAGTAAATTTACCCTACCCCGTGGGGGAGGGTAAAGGAAAAAAAGATGAGTCGTGAGCTCCTAATGGTTCAAGTCAGGCGAATGGCCCACGGTGTTCGCTACCAGACTCCTCTCTCCACTTTTGTATACGTTTGAAAATTTCCATAATATGGAGTAAAACTAAAGTTAAAACGAAGGAAAATGGCACGTCCATGTTTGCAGCAGCATTATTCACAACAGCCAAAAGGTGTAAGTAAACTGAGTGTTTGTCGATGGGTGAACGGATAAACAAACTGTTGTATCTCCAGACAAGGATTTTTCTAATGTTAAAAAGGAATGAAGCAGCCCTGGCTGGTGTGGCTCAGTTGGTTGGGCACCATCCTGTGCACCAAAAGGTTGCAGGTTCGATTCCCTGTCAGGGACATGCCTGGGTTTCGGGCTCAATCCCCAGTAGGGGGCGTGCCAGAGGCAGCTGATCAACGTTTCGCCCTCACATAGATGTTTCTATCGCTCTCTCTCCCTCTCCCTTCCATTCTCTCTAAAAATCAATTTAAAAAACTTTATAAAACAAGGAATAAAGCACTGACACTTGCCATAACATGGACGAACCTTGAGGACAATACGCTAAGTGAGATAAACCAGTATGTATGTAAACAAATATGTATGATTCCACTCATAGGAGTTTCCTAGCACAGTCAACTTCACAGAGATGGCTGCCAGGGGCTGGTGAGGGAAGGCAGTTAGTGTTCAAAGGGAACAGAGTTTCAGTTTGGGAAACAGAAGTTCTGTGGACAGATATAGTGATGGTTGCACAACGCTGTGATTGTGTTTAATACCACTGAACTGTGCACTTAAAAATAGTCAAGATAGTGACGTTTATGTCATGTGTATTTTACCACAATTAAAAAATTTTGAATGTTCCTCATTGGCCCTGGCTCTCCTCCAGGTGGCGACTCAGGACCCAGGTGTCTTTGACACAGGCTTCCGAGGCACCACGTGTGTTTGGTGAAGCCGAGAACCCAGGGGGGAAGGTGACTTCACTCTCATGGAGCACAGGGCCACCTCAACCACGGAGAGGCCAGAGACACCATCTGTGTGCCGGGGAGAAGGGACTGGGCTGGTGGGCCGAGAGCCAGCTCTGCACAGTCATGCTGGACCGAGCAACCGAGGGGAGCGGAGGAAACGGAGCCTTGTTTTGCTTGAAGTTTCCTTGTTGCCCCGAGTACATTCCTACTCAAGGCTGTTTTCGAAACAGATGGAGGCAGCAGGGAGCGGTGTGGTGTGGGCCTGGTCCCTGTGCAGCTCCAGAGACGCGGTTAAGAGCACAGAGCTACAACAGCGAAGGGGCATGACAGGAACAGGCGCCATGTCTGGGCACTGCGTCGTTTCCCGGGGTCGCTGCTACAAACTGGCACGCAACGAGTGGGTCAGAACAAGACAACGTCAGCCCGCACAGTCCTGGAGGCCAGGAGTCTGGATCCCAGGTGTGGGCAGGGACACGCTCCCTCCTGAGGCTCCAGAGGAGCGTCCTTCCTGCCTCTTCCAGTGCCTGGGGGTTCCAGGTGCCCCCTGCTTTGTGGCCACATCCCTCCCATCTGCCTCTCCACGTGTCTCTGAGCCCCACATGGCCTTCTTATGCGGAGAATTGACCAAAAGAGAAAAAATAGGGAGAGAACACATGGACATGAAAAATGGTGTAGGGACTGGGAAGGGGTGGGGGGAGGTGGGAGAGGGCATAAAGAAGATGAATGGTGATGGGAGAAATAAAATAAACTAGAAAAAAAAACCCAAAATAATAAATTATACACTTTAAAGGGTGATTTTTATGGTATGTGAGTTCATCTCAATAAAAACAAAGCAACTGAGGCACTTCTATTTTTTCTCACAGACGTGCATCAATGAATCCCTACACGGCTCCCTTCTGACGTCTGTTCGCCCAGCACCTCCATTAGGGACTAACCCTCCCTGACTCTGTGTCCTAATTGGGTGTTAGTCAGGGTATCTGTCCTCTGATCACCCCTCACATTTGTGGTGGGTACATGACCCAGCTGGTCAATCAGAAAATCCCATCCCTCACGGGCAGTGAGTGGGCAGGTGACTCCAGCGGAGTCCACAGCCTTGCCGGGTCGGTGCTCTCCAGCTGCTCGGAGGAATCGGACTTTCCTTCCCTCCAGGATCGAGAGCTGTAGGCGTTCTGTGAGAACAAACCTGCTGGCCTTTCCTACCACATATGCAGACAACTGGCTGGAGGGTGAAATGAACAGGGAGGAAAGCAGAACCGAGCGAGAGAGGAAGAGGAAGACAGCCCTGGCATGATCTGAACCCTGACCCAGCGAGAATGAGCCAATACGATGCCTTTTCATTTGACCTAATCTGAGCTGATTCTGTTGCTTGCAACTGAGTCCTGATTAATAGAGACAAGTCACACTTTACACAGACATAGGTTTGGAGAAAACCTCAAGTGGTCAAAACCACCTCTAGTTATACATTTAGGAGTTTTGTTTTACAAAATACACAGATCTTTCAAACAATGGAAACTAAGCTCAGCAAGGCACTTGCGCAGGGAAAAGTTCCCATTTCCCATCTTGTTCCTTTCAGACCTGCCAGTTTCTCCCTCCTGCCTCCAAGCTGGTAGGGCTGAACCATAACTCTAATGCTCCGATGGTGTGGCTTCTCTGGGCACGAGGCAGCTGGTAGAGGGTGAGCTGGGATGAATAACCCACTGACTGGCAGAGCCTATTAATGGGTCTTGGAGGCAAAGGGCCATCTAGGGCAAAGTCTGGGGTGGTGGTGGTGGTGGTGGTGGAGGGGACCTGGTGACAGACAAAGCCTGGACCTCACCTTGGAGGAGTGGCTGGGGCATTTTGAGAATAGCGACATCTGTAAGCAGTGGTGGGTTCTTTCAGTAACTGAGGTAAGACCCCTTCCATCTCGCCAAAATACCTGTAATGTCCATCACATACATCCCTGCCAATGTAGGTCCTTATCTCAGCAAAAAGCCAGGAACACTGGAGCAGTGTCCACTAGATTGGAGGCCCCATGCATGAGCACTCGAGAACCTGAGAACCAAATGAATTTAGGAGTAGGGGTATGGAGCTTGAGCTAAATCTGGGCTGTCCAGGTGAGTAGGAAGTTCTGATCCAAGCTCTCTGGAGGGCAGGATTGATTCCAGAGGCAGGAGCTGTGATTTACAGAGTTGAGATGAAGAAACAGGAAGAAAGGCGTTTGCAACCACCCGAACAGCCTGGCTGTGGGGCAACATGCCCCACAGTGGGCTTGAATGAACCCCCAAATTTCCACCCACCAGGAACCTCAGAGTGTGACCTTATTAGGAATAAAATCTTGGCAATCTTGGCAAATATAATTAAGATAAGGTCATACTGGATTAGGGAGGGCCCTAAGTGCAATGATGTGTTTTTATAAGAGAAGACACAGAGAGGAGAAGGCCACGTGAAAACACAGGTAGAGATGGAAGTGATGTGGCCACAAGCCAAGGAATGCCTGCAGCTACCAAGAGATTGAAGAGGCCGGAAGGATCCCTTCCTAGAGCTTCGAGAGGGAGCAGCTCTGCCAACACCTTGATTTTGGACTTCTGGTCTCAAGGACTGTGAGATAATACATTTCTGTTGTTTTAGGCCCCCCAGTTTATGGCACTTTGCTATGGCAGCCCCAGGACACTCACACAGAGATGATCAGGATTGTCTCAAAAAGGAACAATGGTCCAGTGCAGCTGGACCTCATGGTGTATGGGGACAAGCATAGTGAAGACACTCCTTCCTTCCTTCCTTCAAGAACTACTCACTGAACCAGTAAGCTATTTCCATAACAGCGCTGTGTAACAACCCCCCAGCAAGAGTAAGTGGCTTAAAATAATAATTTATTTTTTGCTCATGCATCTGAGGCATCCCAAGAGCTCCCCATCCTCAGGGACAGCAGGGGTGGAAGTGGGGCTTGGGGGTAATGGGTGCTCCCAAAGCACGTTGTCCTGACACGGGCAGAAGTACAAGAGGGGCCTGCATAGACGAATACAAAGCCACCCAGGGCCTCCGCGTGGGAGTGGCACATCACCACTGACATCCCATCCATTTACCAAACCAAGGCTCGACTGGGCGGGCTGAAAGGTCACAGGGCAAAGGGCGTGGCCCAGCAACGGGAAGAGGAATCAGGACCTACCCCAGCACCTTCAGGCTCCCAGCTGGACTGAAATGAACTTAAATGCAATTAAGCAAACTTTTCAGATCTGACCAGTGTCCCAGGCACTGAGGGCGCCGTTTCACTCCGGTGGAGAAACTGAGGTCTGGAGACTGCCAAGGAGTCAAAGGCAGTAAAGTCCTTTCCACACCTGTCCCCTGCCTGTCTAATATGTCACAGGAAAGTCAACCAGGTGTCCTATCTTTCCTTGAGTTACCGTTACTCTTCAAACAACCCTTCAAACAAACACTATCTCCAACCCATTTTACAGAGTTGAAAACGAAGTCCCAGGGAGTGTATGCACTTTGCCTAAGGCCAAAGAGGCAAGAACAGCAGAACCACTTACTATTTCTCTCAAGGCTGCAACAGAATGGTTTGGGGTTAGACTTACAGGAAAAATTCCCACAGATACCACGTCTGGGGACATATCCAGGGCCTTCCTCCAGGGCCTTGTAAAAGGCAACAGCTTCTCTTGGGAAGAAGGGAGCTCAGGAAAGGACAGATTAAAGGCTCCACAGATCCTAGGCCTACTCTGGGCCCAGGACCCCTGGCCCTGGATGCAGCCAGCACAGGGCTGGCTCCTTGTTGCCTCACGTCACCCAAGGTGCTTCCAAGTGCCAAGTGGGAAAGCTGCCTGTGGGTGAGTCAGAGGCTCTGTGCATTCTGTCTAACAAGTGGCAGAGTGAAGCGCCAGATCCTCATTGCATCTGACAGCCCACATCCCACAACCCCGTGCTCAAGGGTGAGACACAGTGGGGGGAGGACCAGAGATGATGGAGGTGGATACAGGAGCCGGCACCTCAAGTCAAGCCCCTGACACCTGCCAGCCCTGATAAGCACCACAGAGATGCTAGACACAGGTCCAAGGTCGAGAGTTCCTGGATCTCTGGGAAGGAACCCAAGGTCTGTGGGCACACCCAGCCCTGGGGCAGCAGTTTCTCACCCCTAGTCGAGCCCTCAGCTGGCCCTGCATCTGGTCATTCCCCAGGATCTTGCGCCCACCTAGTCTTTCCTTCTCCGTTTTTTGCCTATTTGTTTTTTATGTCCAGAGGGCAGAGTTGGAACAGATGGCTGTCACCCGTGTGGCATGTGGCTGGCCCTCCTCCTGAGGCAGGAAGCTGCATGTACCCTACACAGAGGGCCCAATTCCACAGGATCTGGAAGCACGGCTGCAAAGCAGGCTACCTGGTGGGGCAGGAAAAGGGTGGGCATGCCCATTCTACGCAGGTGGCAGGGGAACACGGTGGTGGCATGCCTTGTCTTCAGCCAGAACGGGAGTGCATGGATTTCCTATGACGCTGTTGCAAGTCTCCACAGGCTCAGCAGCTTCAAATAACACACACTGCTCGTCTTATAGTTCTGGAGGTCAGAGGGCCAACTGAACTACTGGGCTGAGATCAAGGTATCGGCAGGGTTGTTTCCTTCTGGAAGCTCCAGGGCAGATATGTTTCTTCATGTTTCTCAGCTGCTAGAGGCCGCCTGCATTCTTAGCTTGTGGCCACATCACTCCAACCTCTACTTCCATCATTCCAGCTTCTTCCTCCTATGGCCCTCCTGTCTTCCTCTAATAAGAATGCTGTGATTACACTGACCTGCCCACCCCCCTCAAATAATCCTTCATAGTCCCCTCATCTCAAAATCTTAATTTAATCATTCTGCAAAGTCCCTTTTCCCATGGACGGGGATAGCCACAGATTGCAGGACGTAGGACATGGACCTCTTTGGGGGCTATTATCAGCCCACCCCGGGGACAAACCCCTCAGGGGCACAGCCATTGTCAAGGCCACCCTCCACCTCCTCCTGCAGGCCTCCATCCCAGCCAAGGCAAACTGGTGCGGCCTTTTCCCCAAGCAATGTGGCAGCAAGTCCCACAGACTTTAAACACACCCACCTCTCAGCCAGCAGTGCCTGCTCTGGGAGATCATGGTGTAAACATACCCACGCCAGCAGCAAGGTGGGTGGACGAGGATAGTCTCTGCTGCCTTCTTTGAAAGACTGAAAGATCGGACACGTCCAAAGCACTGAGAGAGTAAAGGCTGGACCAACATGGGGCATTCCATAGCCATTAGAGAAACATACAAGTTTAGATAAGCTGATATGGAAAGATGTCCATGATGTGAGTGAGGAGAAGAGCAAAACAAATTATAAAGCAACACGGACAGTGCAATTCCGTTACATACAAGAAATCATGTAGGTATGACATACCTATCTGCATATATGTTGAAAAGACTATAATTTCCTGTGTCAACGTAAGAAACATTCAAACCTGTAGAGAAATTTTGTGAGTTTATTTGAGCCAAACTGTCAACAACTGCCGGGAAGCAAAATATCAATGGACTAAGGTAAAGCTCCGGAGAATGACAGTTTGCATCTTATTTTATACATTACAATCAAAGGAGAGGGTGTAAGTTGGTTACATGAAATCCACTGGTGATAGATACGGGAGGCAGGAGAAAGCAAAGTGGGGAAACTTTTGGGATTGGATAATAATTAAAATGATAGCCCTTAATTGATTTGGCTCAGTGGACAGAGTGTCGGCCTGAGGACTGAAGGGTCCCAGGTTCGATTCCAGTCAAGGGCATGTACCTTGGTTGTGGGCACACATCCTCAGTAAGGGGTGTGCAAGAGGCAGCTAATTGATGTTTCTCTCTCATCGATGTTTTTAACTCTATCCTCTCTCCTTTCCTCTCTGTGGAAAAAAAAATAATAAAAAAATAAAACGATAGACACATTTCTTTTCTATAGGTGGTGCAGGATAGTTAACAGTCAACATGAACCAATAACAATGGGGGGATTTGTGGTCTCCATAAAGCAATGCCTGTACTTTGAGGGGTCTGGAAAAAGGAAAATTACTTTGACATTCCAACGATATATTATCTAGACGCAAAAAGGCAATAGGTAGGCTCAGCTATGTCAAAAGCTGCCTTTGTCAGGAAAGATACTGGCCTGGGACATGACTATCTGCCATGACCTGCTTTTAGTTAAGAAGTTTTCATTTCAGACATGCTTTGTGGTTACTTCAGGTCTCTGAGTTTGCAAGGCCGCCACATAGGCCTCCCCTGAGTTTGTCTGGTTAGCATGTGGCCCCTTTTCATCCACACCTGTAAGGAGATGAGCAGGTCCTGGTGGGACACAGTTACTTCATTCCAATCTGTTTTGTTGTTTTAAGATTTTACAAGAAGACCCTCCCTGAGCAGGGCACCCCTGAGGCATCTACACCAAATCTTTCCCATTCCAGCAGCAATGCTGTATTTGGAGAACATTCCAAAGGAGTCATCCAATACCCCCATATTTACGACTGGGGGGGGGGTCCCTGAATTTAGCCCAGGTCTGAAGAGGCTGAGAGACGGAGCAGGGCAAAAGGCAGTCCCCAGATCTAGTCCTGGCTCTGAGACCCGGCACTGCCCTCTAATACAGGGGCGTAGCTCTAGGTCGTAACATCCACTGAGTCCACTTTCCTGGTCAGAGGTGGTCTCCATCCTTCAGAGGGGCTGCCTGCCTAGCGTGAGGGTTCTGAGTGCAACCGTCAATTAGCCATGTCTGCCATGGTTGCAGGAGGGAGGAATGGCTGCCAACGTGCCAAGAATTTGTCATTTCCCATCTAAATGCCTATCAAGGTCCCTCCTGGTTCCACCTGCCTGTGATTCTGCTCACTCAGCAAAGCATCACAAGACAAGGCATCAGCTGATAGCTGACACTCGGGCCTGTTGCTACAGCCCTGTCAACTGCCATGGCGACCTCAATGCACAGGAGCAGGTGTCCTCATCTGGCCAACCAACTCCAGGAAGCCTCCCACCTCCACCAGGACAGACAGATGCCCTCTGCGCCCTAGGCCTCTCAGCCCAGCCCTACCTCCTGCCCACACACCCATGTTCATCCGCACTGCTCTCAGGGGAACAAGAGCTCCTCAAAAAGCACAGCTGTCCCTGTCCGCCTCCTCCTCACCCCCAAGCACAGGGAACGGTCACTCCCAGGAAGCAGAGCTGGCTCCAAGCTCTAGGCTGCAGGTTGAGCGTCAGAGGGAAGCCAGGCCAAGAAGTGGGGGGCAGAGATGCAGAGGGTGTGGAGCATCATCCTGCTGAGTGTGTTCTGGAGATCTGTCCCCCACCACTCCAGCCACACAACCCGAAGAGCAAGTTCAGGAGCCAACCTGGTCCCCTGCAGGGATCTCTGGGGGTGGTTAGGAGTGTTGCACACAGTGAGTTCTCATCCTCACCTTCATAAACACTCCCATGCCTGGGTGCCCTGCTACACACTACACACAGACACCATCTGGTGTGATCCCCACCACACAGGACCCCGGGGCAATTTACCTGCATGACCCCTTGCAGAGTCGGTGACCCGCCCACGGCCACAGAGCAAGCCGATGCATCAGGACTTGGACCACCTCTGTGGGATGTCGGGGCCCAGGCACTGTGACACTGACCTAACCCTTAGGAGCTCACAGTGCTCTCCCCCATGAACTCTGCCAGAAGATGCTGCCTTGCTGGACCCCGGAGGGTGCATCTCGCACCTCGAGAACCTGTGGGCACTAAGGGGCAAGCGGGACCCAGAGTCCCCTTGGAAATGAGTGATAACTCAGCGGTGGCAACCCCTGCTCCCTAGGAGCTTGACCCAGCCATCCTGTGCCCTAAGGTGGCCACGGCCACTGCCATACGTCCAGGTCCCCTGAACCAAAGGAAGTAGCCTTTGTCCTTGACAAGGACAGTGGGGCCGAAGAAGTTACGCGTTCATTCATTCCGAACCATTACACAGACGCTAAGGTGTTAAGCCACACACGGCCCCAGGCTCCGGTGACGCAGCAGTGAGCCCCCGGCCTGGAGAGTTCCTGTTCTAACAGAACGGAGTCAGTACATGGTAAGACACACCTGCCCCTCTTGGCTCTTTACCACTTTGTAACACCCTCTGACACCTCTTCACGGTAACGTCTGAGATACATCACAGATGAGGCACAGAGAGCGGTCCCAGCAAAAGGAACACCACCAGGTTCCCATGTAACTCTCCCGGTGTCTGTTGGGTCCAGGAGGTCATGGGTTGCACAGCAGCCAGAACCCTCCCTGCCCGGCTCTGGGCAGACATAGCTGGCCGATCCCGGCACTCTCCCCTCGGCACTGGGAGCAGTGTCAGACACCTCCTCAAGCATGAACCATCGACCCAGGACACTGCTGAACGTCCTGGGGCCACCATACAGAGATAGGAGGAAGAGAGGCAAACAGGCCGCAGTCTGCCCTGACGGCCCCCAGCATGACCCTGAAAAGCACCTTCATCTATTTCATACTTTGGGGAGCTGTAAGGGTTTGCATGACAAAGGGCTCTGCAACTAAAAGGTAAAGTGTGACAACCTCTGCGCTAGGCGTTCTCATGCCTCTTTCATCTCTAGTGTTTGATTCCCAACCAGACCACAGGCTGGACCAGGATCTCTGCTGAGCAACAAGTGATGGCCATTAGGTTTCACCTTCTAGGCCAGCAGCTAGGAGCACTGTGATTGACTAGTTATGTCTGCCATGGGCGAGGCAAAGCGTGAGAAGCAGCAGATGCAAAGGGGACATATTTGCTATCTAGGTAGAAGATACTTCATAAAAGTGTCTTGAGTGTATGAAGGCCAGAGAGGTCTTTATCTGTGGTCCATCCGAATACAGGTGGCTTACAGCAGTTAGCTGAGTGTGCCCCTGCGTTTCCCACTTGGCTGGGACTAACTTGGCTGGGTGGCAGGGCAGAATGGAGTACAATACAGCCCGCCTCTGATGGGGGTTCACAATTTGGGGAAGAGTACCCTACAGGAGGCGGTCACAGGTGAAGGATGGCGGTACCTTCTGCCCTGATCTCAACTCATTCAGATCAACCTGCCTGGCGCACCTGCCCCTCACCCTCGCCTCACACTGAAGACCCTGGCACGGCACCCTCCACCTTCTGCCTCTGTCACAGGCACATCTGTGGGTGTCTCCTCTCTGCTGTGGTCTCCTGTGAGGAGGGGCAGCATCCTGGGGGCTCCTCAGGAATGCAGGTTCTTAGGTACCCACCTGCCAAATCAGAAGCTCTGGAGGTAGGGCCCAGCCATTTGCATCTTTCACACCTTCCGAGGATGTTGAGCTCACCTGAGAGTCACTTAGAGATGTGAAGGGCTCTGCAGCCTGGGAACTCGGCATCTTGGGGCGGCCAGCATGTGTCTGAGCACCGCAGGCATTTCCAGCACACGAAGGGCAGGGGCGGCGAGGGCTTGGGAACCTGCTGCAGACCCTGTCCCAGGAGGAATCCCAGCTCCCCCTTAGCTGTGTGGCCCATCTCCAGCCCTTAGCCACTGAGGGCCTAGCTGAAATGGCGAGAATGGGACCACCTGTCAGAACTCAAACTCGGTGAGACCCCCACCTAACAAGGAAGCCTGTGCCCCGCTCCTAGCAGCCGCTGCCCCAGGCGCTCTGAGGAGGACACACTGAGCCGTCTCTGATTCAGCTCAGGAACCCACGCCCAGCCAGCCTAGCTCCCTTGTTGCCTGGCCGTCTCTTTCTTGGGCTGTGACAGTGACCAGAGTCCACCCGGTGCCAGCCACTCCACAGCCCCAGGGGGCCGCTGTGCCACTTTCACCCTCCAGTGGAGGGTGGGCCTGGGGGCTTTGGGGGCACTGACCCAGCCATCCACCTGCTGCTTTGTTCTCGAGGACGCAGCCTCTAGTCCCTCCTTTTTTCCAAATCTAAGCCCACTGAGAAAATGCAGGACAAGAAGCTCCACCTACAGCCTGGAACGAGACTCAGCCTCATGCCCATCACGGTAACTAAGGACACTGTCACTTCTGGCCTCCAAGGAGCAACCCTGGACACCAGGAGCCAGCACGACAAGGTCACACCCGTGGGTGTGCAGACATGCCCACTTCCCTGCAAAGCCGGGAGCTGGAGTGGGGGAGGGCCTGGCATGGCTCAGGAGAGGATGAGGGTGGGGGTCAGAGGGGCACAATGGGCCTCACAGCTGAGGGCTGTGTGTGTTGCTCCTCCTGTCCTTCGATGGGAAGTCGTGCAGAGAGGGCAAGCCTCTTCCCCAGGTAACTCGGCAGCAATGGCCCAGGCTGGACACCGCTTTGATGGCTCCAAACATCAGAGGTTTGCCTCCCTCTCAGACATGTTTTAAATGCCAGACTCTGTGACTTTTTAAAAATATATATTTTATTAATTTTTTACAGACAGGAAGGGATAGGGATCGAGAGTTAGAAACATTGATGAGAGAGAAACATCGATCAACTGCCTCCTGCACACTCCCCACTGGGTATGTGCCCGCAACCAAGGTACATGCCCTTGACCAGAATCGAACCCGGGACCCTTGAGTCTGCAGGCCAACGCTCTATCCACTGAGCCAAACCGGTTAGGGCCAGACTCTGAGAGACCCATGATCTGAGAGATCCATTTAGGAGGAGATGGAGTGGACAAGCAGGCTGCATCCCACCCCAGCACTGCACAGGTCCCGGCTCTGCATCAGCCCTCCCTAGAGCCCATGCCTGTCTGTCTGAATGTGTATGTGAATGTCTGAGCTGTGTGTGTATGTGGATATAGATGTATGTGAGTGGTGTGAGTACGTTATGAGTGTGTGTGTGCGCGATTGTGTGGAGTGTGTAAATTTGTGTGTGTAGAGTAGGACACTTCAGTCAGCCAGGCTGGTTCTCAGAACGGGGTAGGGCTCCAAAGCCCCAAATGTAGCAGGTAAATGCAACCAGGCACCCACTTTACTCTTCCCCAACCATCTGCTAGGCGCTGGTCACACCTTGACCAGACTTAATCCTCTCCCCTCCTTCACTCGGTCCTCCCCACATCAAGTAACACAGCAGAGGCCTCCCCAGGCAACGTGGGAGCACCGAGGCTGACCAGCCAATGTCGCACGGTCCTGAGCTGCCCCAACTTCTCTGTAGCCCCCTTGCCCTCCTGGCCCAGCGCCTTGGTCCTCTCCTGAACCCTGTTGCTCATCCATCAGCCCTCATGAAACCCACACTCTTCCCTCCCTGGGGGAGCGGGAGGCTCCAGCCCAGGACGAAGCTGCCTTCGCTTCAGTGCCCAGGCCGTCATGGCAGGCAGGCACCATTACTCCTATTTCACAGGTGAGGAAACTAAGGCTAAGAAACACTGAAACCTGCCCAGGTGGAGTTCCCCGAGGGTGCTGGCTCTGACCTCTGCCCCCACCATCACCTCGTTTCCTTAATGGAACCAGCACCCCCCCCCATTCCTGGGGGATTTGTCAGAAAACTCCTCAGTCCTAAGAAGTTGGCCTGATCATCAGACTCTAAAATTAAACCAGTTCCATGTCCACTGAATGCTGCTCTCCTGCCTCCCAGGCCCTTGGCCGCGAACTAACCTGTAGCTAGATGGGAGTGGTCACGAGCACCCCAAATCTTTGGCGATGCCGAGGCCTGCCCTGTAACTGCTTCTTGTCCACTGAGGTCAACAAAACAAACATAATACAAAAGATAAACACTGAAAGAAAAAAAATAGGACAAAACGCCAACAAGAGTCTCTAGTGGCATAGCAGGCCAGACCTGATGTCGTATTTCTCCTTTTCCATTCTATTTTCCAATTTTTCTATGTGGGGCAAGTATTATACATATAATGGAAAAAAATAACGATTGAACCTAATCTGAGCCTAAGATACCAGGTGAGTAGTCATAAATGCGGCTCCTATTTCGTTCTGCTGCCTGAACATGTCTGGGGGAGCAGAGGGGTGCACAGAGCAATTCCGGCCTCGGTGTTCAGGGAGTAATGCCATTTTCCTTTCGGCCTCTTGGAATGGATTTCATTTCCCTCTGAAGCCTCAGATGCTGTGAGTGGCAGATATTCTGCCAACCACATTTTTGTTCTTCCACTGTGGATCAAAGGTCACTGAAAACCACAACCAAATGAGCTAAAATTTTAATTAAGTGACGAGGTTGGGAAGGTCTGAGCATCCTGAGCCAGGAGCTTTCCTGGAGTAACGCTAGGCTGCCCCTGGCTGGGAATACAGAATCATCCAGAAAGATGCCGCTCCTGGAAGCCTCCTGTCTGGGCACCCTAAGGGACCAAAAGCAGTCCCCAGACCTTTGTCCCAACGCCCAGGACTCTCAGGGCACCCGAGGGCCCTGCCCTGACCCAGGAAAGCAAACAATGGTGAAAGCTCCTGGCTGATTCTGCCAGAGATTGTTCCTTTAGAAGCCAGGAGTGTGGCAACCTGGGGCTTTGGGTTTCAACCGGGCAGCTTCCTTCAACCTGTGGCTGGCGCCTGCCATGTTCCTGCTGCCCACAGCCTCCCACAGCCTCACCGGGCCACATCTGGGCTTACACGCTTACCTCTGCAGCTCCCAGGGAGCCCTTCCCTGGGCACCCACTCTTCCAGCCCACCCCTGCACCAATACTAAAGACACCTCAAAATCCAACATGGTGTCCACCCACATCAACTCCAGACCTGCTGCTTAGCGTCTAGCAGCCCGGCCGACCCCAAACTCAAAGTCCTGAACCCCATTCAGAACAGCTTCTGGCCCACAGCACCCTCTCACCAGGCGCCTACAGCCGATCTGTCCAGTTGGTGCTGTCTCCCAGGGCGCAGGGACAATCTGGGCTGGAGGCCAGATAGCCAGGGCAGCTTTCACCTCCTCCCGCGCATCCCAGCAATGCTGGGCACTCCAAACCCAGCTGGGAATGCGGCCACGGGGGCACTGCACCTTCCTCTTAGCCGGCACCATCCTATCCATCTTCCCAGCAGAATGGCCCACCTTCTTTATCCATCCACATTTTACATTAAACACCAGCATATACAATAGACAAGAGAGATCCTGCTCTATTTCAGGAGGGACAACACGACCTAGAACCTCTCAGATCAACGATTTCCCTGCCTCACCTCTGACAACCTCTGAGGAACCCCAGGGTTCCCAGGGGCATAGTTTGAGAAACGCCAGTGTAGGCTTCTAACCAGGCAGCATGATTGGTCAGACCAGGCCCAGCTGGCAACTCAGAACCATGCTGCCGCCCAGGCCACCCCCTCACCCTCCTACCTGGAGGCTGCAATCTCGGCCTTCTGCTTGGCAATGGTGGCAGCCCGCTCAGCCGCTTCCACAGCCCGGTCCACCTTCTCCCGGATCTTGCTGGCACGCAGCGGGATGAGGTTCTTGCGCTTGCCGCTCACGAGGATGTTCTGCTTGTACTTGCCCTCCTCTTTGGTGCCGTCGGGAAAGGTCATGCAGCCGTAGCCGTGCCGCCGGTTGCTGGCCCACTCGCCCTCGTACTTGAGCCCGTCGGAGCGCTGGCTGACACCGAAGCCCGCCCGCTTGTCGTTCTTCCATTCCCCCACGTAGGTCTCGGTGGTGGTGGCGTCGATGTCGTCCTCGATGACCGACAGCTCGGCCTCGCCCTCGCCCAGGCTGATGGTGGAGTGGATGTCGCTGGCGGTGGAGCTGACGGTGCTCATGCCGGCCTCGCTGCGGAACGAGCTCTGCTTGCTGCGCTGGCTGGCCAGGCTGCTCTTGGACTCGGACTTGCGCAGCTTCAGCCCGCTCAGCAGCGAGCGCCGGAACAGCCCCTTCTTCTTGCTCTTGAGGATCTCAGAGTCGCTGTGGGCCACGAGCACGAAGCCCCCTCGGGACACGGCTGGGGAGCCGGCCACCGCGGGGGAGGCGTCCGGATGCAGCGCCGCGCCATTGGTGTGCTCACTGCGCAGAGAGTTGATGGACGTCCTCAGGGGCGAGCGGATGACCGCCGCCATGCCGTAGGGGACACTCTGCCGCACACCGTAGCCTTGGCGCATGCCACCGACCCACTGGCCCTGGTAGGTCCCTGAGGAGACAAAGGAGAAAGGGTGAGCTCCCACGACTGTGTTGGAGGACGGGCACCTTACATGGCGGACAGAGACCTGATGGTGCTCCTGTCTTGGGACAAACTCAGGGAGGCTTACAGACTGTGGTGCATTCTTACAATTGACATCACTCACGGTCATTTCTAAAGACCCTTCTGTCCTGCTTCCCACAGGTGCGTTTTGTTCTCTCCCTTAGAAGATGGGTAGGGAGGAGGGAGGCCAGGAGTCGGTGATACACGGTTAGGAGCACGGAGTCAAGAGTAAACTGGAGTGCTCCACCTATACCTGGGCAGAAGGCCCCCCCAGAAAAGACCGCAGGGACACAGTGAAGAAGCAAACAGAAGCACATCCCGGCGAGCGGCAGCTTCAGGGACACAGACCTGGGCTGCAAAGAGTGCTGCTGAGGCCAACTTCCTCGTGGCCAGAGGCTTCCAGAGGAGTTCGGAAGAGCACTCAGCGGGGACACCTTTAACTGCACGGGGACTTTAGTGCTTCAAGGCCTTACGGCTGGAAATGGGCAGACCTGGTATCCCCAAAAGAATGACGGGGGGTGGGGCGCTTGTCACATTCACGCAGACAACAGGTGAAAACACCCCAAGAGTCCACTGAAGCATGAGTGAGTTAAAGCAGGGTCTAGCCATACGGGGAATATGCAGCCCTAAGAAGGGAAAATTCTGGCCAGTGCTATCACATGGATGAACCTTGAAGACATTATGCTGAGTGAAGTAAGCCAGTTACAAAAGGCCAGAAACTATATTATTATATTTACATGGAGTATTTAGAATAGTTAGATTCATAGAAACAGGAAACAGAATGGAAACTGTCAGGGGCTGGTGGGGGAGAAGGATGGGGAGCTGCTTACTGGGAACAGAGTTTCTGCTTGAGGTGATGTAAAAGTTTGGAAACTAGAGATGATGGCTGCATAACACTGTGAATGTAATTAATGCCACTGAACTATGATTAGAATGGTATGTTTTTTGTTATCTATATCTTATCATAATAAAAGAAAAAAAATCAGGAAAACTGAGCTCATATTCTTGCTCTACATACGGCTGTGTGACTTTAGGCCAGTTTCTGGACCTCTCTGACCCCCCAGTTTCCTTATCTATAACAGGAGTCTAAAATTCCTCATATTATGAGAATTAAATGACTCAGCATGGTGCCATATATGAAGTCGGCCTCACTCTGCATCTGTCCTATGTGTTAGTAGAATCATTACCCGACCTTAGCAAAGCACCAATGAGGGGACAGTCTACCTACCTGGTAAGGGGTGGAGGGTGTGTGTTCCTGTCCCATGACTCTTCTAACTTACTATAGCAAAGGCTCAGAGACTACAAATCAGAGGCCCAGAGGCTAAAACTCGCCAATATACAGGTTTTATTTGTCCCATACGGCATTTTTATAAAAAACTGGAATTGACTGCCTACATTTCAAATTCAAGAGATTGCACAAAAAAGTTCAGATCTCTTGTTTCTCCTAAAAAAAATACAAGATCTTGCCACACTGGGTCTTCGCTTTCAGATAGTAAAATGGACCTGAGTGCAGCAGTAGTTGCCCCATCTAGATAGGCACACCTCATCCAGTTCGCCCCACTCCCCACTACTCCCTGCTACCTCCCACCTGGGCCACCTCCTTTATTTACCTGTCCTGCATTGGAGGTAAAATCCAAACTAAGTGTGGGATCCAAACACGTGGTCCCAAACGATCTGTCACTGATTTGTCACCACTTCACACGGCCATTACCCGCAAGTCAGAACTGGTTCTGACAGGCTTCCCTGTCTCTGAGACCTCGTCCACACAGCCTGTCCTTACTTGAAATCCCTTCCCCTACCATTCGAATCACATCCCACCCAGCCCAGCTTGCACCCCTTCTCAACAACAGCTCGGCGAACACTCCAGCCCACAGGGCTCCCCACCAAGCAGCCGCAGCACCGGGCCCGCATCCAACACTCCACGAGGGGCTCAGGAGAGCGCCTGGGTTCTTCCACGTTTGCTGACTGCGTCTTCCCTGATCAACCAGACGACAAGCTCCCCAGGGGGAACAGGCCTTGCATTCTAGACGCCTCATTCTTCACATGACACAGACCCAGCCCTCGGAGGAGGAGGTGCAAACAGCCTGGAATGGGCCAGGGCCCCAGGAACCTGAGAGCCCTCTGCTCCAGCTGAAGCAGCCTGTCCATTTAAAGTGACCCCACCCCAGGTGTCTTCTAGGAGCAGAGCCTGAGACCACATCTTGTGCATGTGATTTGTAGGCGGAGGGGGTACAGAAGGGAGGGAGGGCAGGGGGGAGCTAAGAGAGGGTGGTCTCAGCTGGACACCCACCTCAGCCTGATGACGTAGGGGACTGAACAGCATTCATCCCACCTAGGTGAGGGGGTTGGGCTTCTGGACGCCCAAAGTTGGGGCTGGGGCACAGGGTGAGGCAGCTAAGGCAGAGAGTAGGCCCACTGCCATCAACGCTGGAAGCTACCCCTGACTCGGGGCACCCTCCGTCCTCCTCCCCCTCAGGCAGCATGGCCTGTGCTAGGCAGAGCACACCTTCTCCCCAAGGAGGCAGTGCGCCTCCATGCCCACAGCACCCACTGCACCACCATCCCAGGATCAGCCAACTGCTGCCAGCAGGGGACAGCCGTGGAGGGCCAGGCAAAGGCAGTGACTGACTGTGTCACTCAGCATCCCAGCGTGGCCCATGCTGGGCGGAGACTCCAAGGCTTGCCTCGGTCTGGGTTACAAGAATGGCTCTGCCACCCGGCAGCTTCCCCCTTGCCCGGGCGGGAGGAGGCCTGTGGGGAGCGGCCCTTAACGAGGCCAGACTGCTGCCTGACAGTGGCCTTTCTCGGCCCCTCAAGCTGGCAACGGGCTGCCATTGCAAGGACTCTCACCTCCCCAGCTCATTCCTGCCTTACTGCCCTTCTGCGTGTGAGCTGGGGGTGGGGCTGCCAGATAAACGCAGGATGCTCCGTTCAATCTGCATTTCACGTGAGCCACACACGCTTCCAGGGGACACTGCGTGGGGCATAGCTACACGAGGGGAGCTCAAGCCGATGATCTGAAATTCAGATTTAACTAGCACCCCACAGGTTACTCTGCTGACTATGGCCACCCCACTGGAACCTCCCAAGAGGACACCTGGGTTTTGCCGAGGCTGGGGTGCTAAGGATGGCAGCCCCTCCCAAGCGAGGATCCCCTGCAAAGGAAGGAGACCAGCCACCCGGCCTCCACACGGCGGCTTCCCCTCAAAGGAGGCTGGACTCACAGATAAGGATGGAGTGAAAGTTAGAGAGCAAAGGCATGATGGACACATAAAGGTCGGTCCATGCAGTGGAATATGACCCAGCCTTAGAAAGAAGGAAACGGACACAGGCTACAGCAGGGATGGACTGAGGACATTACGCTGAGAGATAAGCCAGTCACAAAACGACAGATACTCTGTGAACCCATTTGCAGGAGCCCCTCGGGGAATCACAGTCACAGAGACGGAAGTAGAGGGTCATGCCAGGAACCTGGGGTGTGCGTGGGGGTGCGGTGTTTGGTGGGGACAGAATTTCAGTGTGGGAAGATGGGAAAGTTCTGGAGATGGCAGAAGTGATGGTTGCACAACAATGTGAATGTGCTCAGTGCCACTGAACTGTACACTTGAAAATGGTAGACTTCATGTTGTGTATATTTTGCCACAATTAAAGAAAGAAGTGCAGGCGCTCACAGGAGCTTCATGTATGGCCTGCTGGAGGCCGTAAGGTGTGGGGGAGTTAGGAGCAGGGTTTGAACCCGAATCCACTTTTTGGATCTGTGACCGTGGAAAGTGCTTTAACTTCTCCGTGCCTCAGTTTCCTCGTCTGTAAAATGGGGAAGACGATTGTGAGGACCAAATGAGGTAAATCGACGTAAAGAGCTGGCTGGTCATTCACAGTCAGTTATAATGATTAATCACCGTCTCAAAACCTTAGCAGGCATCCTCAAACTACGGCCCGCGGGCTGCATGCGGCCCGCAGAGGACATTTATCCGGCCCGCTGGGTGTTTTTGCTGCTGCTGCCTGTCCTGCTTAAAATAAGATATGTGCAGTGTGCATAGGAATTTTTTCATAGTTTTCCTTTTAAACAATAGTCCGGCCCTCCAACGGTCTTAGGGACAGTGAACTGGCCCGTGTTTAAAAAGTCTGAGGCCCCCTGCTAAGGGATAAACAGCACTTCACTTCTCTGTCAACCCTACGCGCTGGATAACTTTGTTACTGTCCCTCGGATGCAAACACACAGAGGGTGTCTAACAAAAGACCAAGGGCAAATGTTGAGTGACAGAGCAGACAGAGCAGGATCCCAGATCCGGTGTGCGGGCTGTCCCTCCCACTCTCCCTGAGCTCCCATGCCATGTCACCCTGGCCCTGCCTGAGTGGCCCAACTATGCCCTTGAGGAGTTGGGTGACCAGGACAAACCACAGGTTCCATGTCAGTAAAAGGAGGACAACACTCAGCGACTTATTCCTGAAATCCCATGCTTCTGGAGACCCCTGGGTGGATTAGCTAACCCTAGGGAGGGTCAAAATGTGCCCACGGGGCATGCGCTGGGCCCAGAGGAGGGTGAGCAGCGAGGAGAAAGGACCTAGACATAACTTCACGTCCTGAACAGGCAAATCCAGAGGCAGAAAGCAGACTGGCAGTGGCTGGGGCTGGGGGAATGGGAGTGACTGCTAGTCAGCACGGCGTTTCCTTTCGGGGAGATAAACACGATTTGGAGCTAGAAAGGGGTAGTATTTGTACAACATTGTGAATGTGTTAGATGCCACTGAACCGTCCACTTTAAAATGTAAATTTCATATCAATTTTTCAAAAAAGATATAATGATTAGTAACAGAGAAATGAAACACAGTAAAAAAACATTTCTATAATAAAAGCATAATATGCTAGTTAGACCGAACATTCTTCCAGACGTCCTTCCGGATGACCTTCTGGACGAAGCCGGGTTGTGAGGGAAGCCCAGGTCCTGGGTGCTAGCAGGAAGGTGGTGCTGGCAGCCAGGGGAAGGAAGGCCTATTCTTGCATGAATTCCGTGCATCGGGCCTCTAGTGTATATATAAATTCAAATTTTCAAAACACGACAAAGAAGAGCTGATTTAAGTTCTAGGGGCTCTTGAGAGCAGAGCCAGGGTCCTGGGCTTTGAAACAAGCTCGTGTGGCCAAAGGGTCTTGCCAGGCGGTCCACCCAGAGGTGCTGGAGCTCCGGGAGAGCGGAGCCCGCAGCCTGGGGACTTTGGCTTATCCTCCTGCATGATGGAGGTGACACCTGTGCCACATGGAGATCCAAATCCTGTAGCACGCACATAAGGCGCTGGGCGTGAGGGGCATCTGAGTCTGCCTGCCCAGAGTCCGCAGCCTTGTTGTATTTGCATTTTTGTCCCCCGTGGAAACATATCTCTGATTTCATAACTGACATCAATAAGAAAATGGATTTAGTGATACAAAACACTCTCCAGATGAGCTCTCCTGGGACTGGCCTGGGCAGCCAGCCTCATGGCTCCACAGCTGGGAGGCAAAGAGTAAGAGAGAGAATGCAGGCCAGCTCAGCCAGGAGACGGCTGCAGGAGCCGATCTCACCCAAGGAAGGCTCCTGGGGCACCTGGGCCGGCCCTCGTGGGGCCTCCGCTCACGTTATCTTTCTCTTTCTCATTGAGGAGGGTGGGGAGGGAGCTCCCTATCGCCCAGAACACCAGCAAGACCCGGACAGAAGATCTGAGTGGTCTCAGATGAGGAAACCGACCTCCCTAAACCTCGCCTGTCAAATGCCAACTGGAACGATCCAGACCGCGGGGAAGAGCAGACAAAGCAAGACCACCAGTGGCTCTGACCCTGGAGAAGCACCAGTACCTCCCACCCCCACCAGGCATGTTAAAACCAAGTTTCCAACCCCACAGGGTGGTGCACACAAGCATCTGCATTCCTAACGAGCCCCCAGGCGAGACGATGCTGTGCTCCGGGGTCCCCACTCTGAGTTCCACTCTAGCACTTGGCACAGCAGCACCTGGCTTGTGTGGGCACCAGTGTTGTTTGGTTCAGGAAACACTGAGTCCGAATCTGAAAAACCAGAGCCCTGGGCTAGAGCACGGCCTGGCCAGCTGAGATCCGGTCCGGCATATTGGGTAGTGAGGACAGTCAGCTGTAGCCAAGGCACCTGCATCTGCCTCGGGCCTGCACCACCTCACACACACTCTTATTTCCTCCTCTGCAGCCCCTACCCATCAGCTGATGTCCTGAAGCTTCACCACAAGCCCAGAGAACCAGCCTCATGGAAAATGCAGTCCCACTGTGTGCTGGCCTCCAGAGTGGCCTGGAGATGCCCGGCCAGATGAAATGGGCTCTGACCCTTGCAGCACCAGGCCCTTGGCGTGTGTGAGACTTGGCCATGAGAATGCCATTGTTGAAGGGCACCCCCCTGCGGGTAACAGATGGCATTTACAAAGCTCCAGGCCCCCTTTTCACAGCTGGACCAATGCCCTTTGCCCGCCTTCCTGTCTCATCTGTCCCAACAGTGGGCAGAGGGGCCGTCTGACCAGGATGAGGCTGTACCAAGTAGTACTTCATTCTTCCTCTTGCTTCACAGTTCAGCCGGGAAGTGGTTTCCCCAGACACTGTGAGCACAAATGTCAGAGTAAACTTCGTCCACAGTTAGAAATACCACCACAGCAACTTCCCCGTGCAAGGGCCACCCCCAAATCGCCAGGCCAGCAGGACTCCGAAATGACCGGTGAGGAAGCTACTGCTTCCCAAATGTCGCTGGAGATAAGACGAAAGTCACCTGTTTATATGTCTTTAAAAAGAGAAAGGGAGGGACATACATATTCCCAGGACCCAGCTCTGACCTAATGAACCAGGGTGGCCAGGGAGGACCAGGGCACCTGTGACTGCCACAGCCCCCAGTAACTCTTCTCATCAGGGCACCCTGGGTGTTAGGGGTGTGGGAAAGGAAGATCAGGAGGTGAAGCGACTAGTTCAAGGTCACCCCCCTCAGGGGCAGCAGAGCCAGGATAGCAGCATCATGGCACAGGTGGTGTCCAATGTTCTGGAACCTTCCTCAGTTTACACTATATCCTGGACCCATCCCCACCTTTTCTATGTCATTAATACTGGTTGCAACTAGTATAACACGTGAACATGCCACAGTCCTACAAATCACAAGCCAACCCGGTCCTGCAAATACTCAGGTAGTTCTCATTTCTGATAGCTAATCTTTGTACATAATGTTAAGTTATATCCTTGGATAAATTCCTAGAATGAAACTGCTTGGTCAAAAGGAAGATTTTAAAAAAGATTTTTGATAAATTGCCCTCGGAAAAGACACGGAAGAGTGATTATTTTCCCCACATCATCACCAACACCAGAAAGTGTCACCTTTAAGAGTCTGTCTTAGCTGGCTCTGAAGAGGTATAGCTAGTGGACTTTGTTATGGGATGAACTATGGCCCCCCAAATCCATATGTTGGAATCCTATCCCTGGTACCTTAGGATGTACCCACACTTGGAGATAAGGTCTTTAAAGAGATGATCAATGCCCTAACCGGTTTGGCTCAGTGGATAGAGCGTCAGCCTGCGGACTGAAGGGTCCCCGGTTCGATTCCAGTCAAGGGCATGTACCTTGGTTGCGGGCACATCCCCAGTAGGGGGTGTGCAGGAAGCAGCTGATCGATGTTTCTCTCTCATCGATGTTTCTAACTCTCTATCTCTCTCCCTTCCTCTCTGTAAAAAATCAGTAAAATATTTTTTTTTAAAAAAAGAGATGATCAAGATAAAATGAGGTTGTGAGGCAATGAGCACATGAAAAGATGCTCAACATCACTGATCATAAGGGAAATGCAAATCAACATCGCACCGAGTACCACCTTACACCCACTATAATGGCTGCCATCACAAACAAAAACCAGAATCAGGTGCTGGAGGATGTGGAGAAGCAGGAACCCGTGTCTCCCGCTGGAGGGAACATAACGTAGTTCACGCACTGGGAAAAGCCTGGCAGTTCCTCAAGAAATTAAACACAGAATCTCCATATGATCCAGCAATCCCCTTCTGGGCATATATCCCCCCAAATGAAAGCAGGGTCTCAAAGAGATATTTGCACACTCATTATTCACAATAGCCAAGAAGTGCAAGCAGCCCGAGTGTCCATGGAAGGGTAAATGGATAAAGCAAATGTGTCCATCCGTGCAATGGACTATTTCTCAGCCTTAAAAAGGAAGACATTCTGTCACACCCTGCAACACAAATGAATCAATCTTGAGAACATTATACTAAGAAAATAAGCCAGATACAAAGAAACAATTACTGTATGATTCCACTTCTGTGAGGTACTTAGAGCAGTACAGAGAGGAGGAAGATGGTGCCAGGGGCTGGGGGAAGGGAGATGGGGAATTATTATTTAATGGGTACAGCGTTTCCGTTTTACAAGATGAAAAGCTTTCTGGAGATGGATGGGTGATGGCTGCACAACATTCTGAATGTATTTAAAAACAGTTAAGCCCTAGCTGCTGTGGCTCAGTAGAGGTTGGAGCTTGTGTCAGAGGCAACCAATCAATGTGTCTCTCTCACATCAGTGTTTCTCTCTCTCTCTTTCCCCCCTCTCTTCCCCTGCCTTACTCCCTTCCACTCTCTTTAAAAATCATTGGAGCCCTACGTGGTTTGGCTCAGTGGATAAAGTGTTAACCTGCAGACTGAAGAGTCGCGGGTTCGATTCCGGTCAGGGGCACATGCCCAGGTTCCAGGCTCGATTCCCTATCAAGGGTGTGCAGGAGGCAGCCGATCAATGATTCTCATTATTGATGTTTCTATCGCTCTCTCCTCTCCCTTTCTCTCTGAAACCGATAAAAATATTTTAAAAACAAACAAAAAAACGAACTTTCTTTAAAAAATAAAATAAAATCAATAAAAATCAATAGAAAAAATATCCTTGGGTGAGGATTTACATACATACATACGTACATACATAATATATCAGTTAAGATAATAAATTTTATGTTACGTGTATTTTACCACAATTTTAAAAAGAGACCATCAGGGCTCTGTCCAGTGTTGCCAAGTGGTTAGATCGATGGCCCATGCATGGAGGGGCTGCAGGATGGATTCCCTGTCAAGGGCACGTACCTGGGTTGCAGGTTCAATCCCTGGCCCTGGTTGGGGCATTCGAAAGAGGCAACTAATCAATGTGTCTCTCTCACTTCGATCTTTCTCTTTATCTCTCTTTCCCCCTCCTTCCCTTTCACTCTCTCTGAAAAGCAATGGAAAACATATCCTTGGAAGAGGATTTTTAAAAAAAAGAAAAAGAGAGAGAGAAAGAGGCCATTAGGGTGGGCCACACTTCAATAGGACTGATGTCCCTATAAAAAGAGGAAGTGACCAGAGGGACCACCATGCGAAGAGGCAGTGAGAGGGCGGCCACCTATGAGCCAAGGAGACAAGGAGAGAGGCCTCAGCAGAAACCAACTCTGCCGGCACCTGGATTTGGCCTTCCCGCCTCCAGGACTGTGAGACCATGAATGTCAGTTAAGACCCCAGAGTGATTTCCTGCTATGACAGCCCTGGAAACTATCACAGAACCCTCAGCCTCTAGCCAGGTGATGTACTTATATAAGCACAAAGTAAAAGTTAGGGGGACAAACCAAGAGAAAGAACGAGGACTCATGTTGCCAAGAACACATAAGCAACACATTGTAAAAGAGAGCCTTCTCCCACCTCTAAGACGCAGGAGAAACCTTTCTGGAGAAATAGAAGCAGAAGAGCGTGCCCCAGGGACACCAGGCAGACAGGAGAGTGGGTGAGCCATGGGCCAGACACGGGACTACTAGAGGGAAGTCATTCTGAACGGAGACCCTGCCTGCTTCCCCGGCCAATTTGGCCGGAATGATGACACCCGGCATGAGGAGAGATGCTCTGAAGACGGAACCAGGCCAGCAGCGAAGGCTTCGACACGCAGAACCTCCAATCAGCTTTTTGGTACCTGACTTAAGCACATGAGCAGCCAAGGGTCATCAGACATTAGGAGAAAGCCTCCAACAGAGAAGACACTAAAACATACAAATAAATGGGGAAAGAATTTGTAGGAATCATGAAAAATGCAAAGTGTGGAAGAAGACATCAGAGAAGCCAGAAATTATATCTTCAAATCAAACACTGCATCCATAAAATGAGGATCAAATGCAAGAGAAAAGGAAACATGGAAATTAAAAGCAAGATGGCTAAAATAACAATTTTGGTCAATGCTTGGAAGCTAAGTTCAACGAAATCTTTCCATAAACTGGAACAAAGAAGTGAACAAAGTAGTAATAAATAGTGAGACCAGAGTCAACCAGAAGGCCCCAAATCTAGTGGAACCTCGGTTCTTTTAAAAAAAAAAAATACATTTTATTGATTTTTTTTACAGAGAGGAAGGGAAAGGGACAGAGAGTTAGAAGCATCGATGAGAGAGAAACATCGATCAGCTGCCTCTTGCACACCCTCTACTGGGGATGTTCCCACAACCAAGGTACATGCCCTTGACCGGAATCGAACCTGGGATCTTCAGTCCACAGGCCAACACTCTACCCACTGAGCGAAACTGGTTCGGGCTGGAACCTCGGTTCTTAAACTTAATTTGTTCCGGAAGGCTGTTTGAAGACCAAGTCATTTTTTTCCCATTAGAAACAATGTAAATTGGATTAATCTGTTCCAGACCTACAAATGATTCCCTGTTTTAACTTTGCTTGTATATAGTACATGTCTAATGTACTATTAAATCTATAAACATTTTAAAAACAAATAGGACATGAAATGTATAGTAAAAGTGAAAATTCAATAATAATAAGCAGCAATAAAAGTAAAAAAAAAAAAAAATGACACTATTCACAGCACAATTTCCTAAGATGTTAACGAGGTTTAGTGGTAAACTGACTCATACTTGCACATTCTCCCCTTTGTTGCCTGAAAGTCACTTGACTGATGAAACAGGTATCAGCGTGAATGGGTTGAAAACCAAATGGTTTAAGGTGGGAGATGTTCAAGAACCGAGATTTGACTGTATTGGGAGTTCCAGAGATCAATGAAGGACAATCACCACAGGTACAAAACAGGGAAGTGCTCCAGAACTGCAGGATGTGAGTGTCCAGGCTGAAGGGGCCCACAGACACCTTGCGTGAGAAAGGAAAATGACTCACACTGAGACATGGCATTATGAAATTTCAGAACTCCAATGAGCAAAGATCCCAAATGCTTCCGGAGACAAAGAAAAACAGACTGCATGCGAAGGACCAAGAATCAGAATGGCATGAGACTTCTCAACAGCAACACCAAAACCTAGAAGTCACTGGGGAATTGCCCCATCTCCACCACCAAATTCTGAACAAAAAAAAATTATTAATCTAGAATTCTATACACAATCAATTTATCTATCAAGTTATCAAGCCACCAAAACTGTATCTTCCATGCATCCTTTCTCAGGAAGCCACTACAGGATACACTCCACCGAAAATGAGGGAGTAAACCAAGGAGGAAGACACAGGGAAGGTCCAACACAGGAGAGGTGAAGGAAATTTCCAGGAAGAAGAGTGGTTAGTGCAAATGGAGCTACATATATGTACATATCTCCATATGTACATACTAGAGGCCTGGTGCACGAATTTGTGCATGGGTGGGGTCCAGCCAGCCAGCCTGCCTGATTGGGGTGATTGGGGCAATTGGAATGGCTGGCTGGGAGCAGGGGCCACAGGAGGTTGGCTGGCCAGCCCCGCCCCCATCAGACTGGTTGGCCAGCTGCAGTGTGCATCATAGTGACCAGCTTGACTTTTATATATATAGATATATGACTTCAGAAAGCAATAAATGAAAATATACAAATACATAAAAAAGTAGGTACACATGCATGAATATATTATTTATAGAGAATCTGGTGGGTTTGTTCATGTGACAAGCTGCACTGTATTTTCCTGAGCATTTGGAAAGAAATAACCAGTGATTTAAAGAAAACTCTGCAATTGCAAAAATGAGACAATTACTAATTAAAGTTGTGCATGAAACATGTATAGAATCAGAGTGTATTCCTTGCCTCAATAATAAGAAATACTTATTAGTCTTTTAATAGTAAAAAAAAAATTGACTATGGTTCGCCAAAAATTGTGACAAAATAGTGGAAT
Source organism: Murina feae (assembly GCA_004026665.1). Lineage (NCBI taxonomy): Eukaryota > Metazoa > Chordata > Mammalia > Chiroptera > Vespertilionidae > Murina > Murina feae. Next base: position 66,449 of record PVJC01001156.1, on the reverse strand, counting down.
GATTAGGGAAGGTAAGAGGAAGAGTATTCTAAAAGACTGAAAAATCTTCACCTACCATAGTAAGAAGTCGGTAGATGATGGCTAACAGTGAGAATGAAGCAAGCAAGCAGTAAGAGCACACATACAGCGACTTGGAGGCAGGTCTCCGAAGACACAGCTGAACGAGTTCGCAGCCGTGGTTCAGGGCCGCAGCAGATGGAGGGGCCAGGGTCCTGCTGATTTTTTTTCTGAGCACTATTTTGGTTTCAGCACGAACTGACATCTTCAACTATGGGCACACCTTATCTTTTAAACATTGTCAAGGGGGATGGGAAGAAAGAACCTTTATGAGGAAGTTCTCACAATGGTGATACTATCCTCATTTTTCCAGCTTCAGACATCATGGCTCAGAGAGGATTTGTGCCTCCTGAGGGTGGGGGTCCGAACTCCCACACAAAGCCCGGGAAGGGGGTGGGGGGACAACGGCCTGGCGAATGTCCAGCCCGTATATTTAAATGGCTGGTGGGAGAAATAGAAAGAGGACGAGGAGTGGCAGGGCAGTGGACTCCTGGGAGAAGGCTCCCTGAGAAGGCCTCAGACTCATGCAGACCGGAGGCAGGAAAGTGCCTGTGAGAGGCAACTCGAGGCCACGTGCATCTAAGGCAAACTAGCCAGGAAGCAACCCCAGATTCAGCAGCCCCAGCTTTGCTTGGGCTCGGAGAGGGGTACAGAGGTCTCTGTCCCTCCTAACAGACATCACAGCTGCCCTGTCACCCTCTACTTTCTGTAAATGCCAAAAGCCTCTGTTTAATAACACTCCTCCTCCTTGCCCAGGCCCCTTGGGGGGGGACCCTCACAGGATGAATATTTCTCAGAAACCTTGTTCAGTAGATTATGGGCCTCCTTGCTGGGGTGTATTTCCAAGCTGTACCCCAACCTCTACAGAGAAGCCCTGAAATCTTCCCAGGGGACCCCCGTGGCCTATGCAGAGGAGAGGGATGGGCTCAGGACTCCCCACAGGACACAGAGTTGAAGCATCAGTCTCACATGTGGCATTTGCTCCTAAGGGCAGATTGGTAGAAGGGCCCCCCGCCTGGGGTGGTTACAATTGGGGGACCATGTGGAGAGAAATTAAGCTTTAGTTTTCACTAACCTCTACCTGAGATGCAGATAAGCAGCAAACCACTGTGGTATCACCAACAGAAATGGCACGTCCTGTGAGAGTGACTGCAAACAGCCAAGATAACGTTACGCCCAGGCCTGTCTGGGCCAGAGCAGGGCCAGAGAGCTCGGATGAATCTCACACCCACCCTTCCGGACACCAGAGCGGCCAGCCAAGGGAGGAGAGGACCAAGGACACACAGTGCCCACAGCCCATGCCCGCCTCTGTGGCCCCACGAATGCCACCCCAAGCTTGTGTTGGCCTGGAGAAGGGACATCCAGTACTGTGCCTTCGTGCCCCAGGTTGCTGCTGGCCAGAGCAGAGGGAACACGGAGGGCTCTACAGGTGGGTTCTGGTAGACAGATTGGAGACCCTACCCCTTTCGGGGGTTCCTGTACCCCTGATCCCACCTACTTCCTCTGTCAGGCCCCAGCCCCCAGTCTCTCAGGGAACCTGGCCAGACCCCATCCCAGTCACAATGGCCGGGGCAGAGCACTCCTTCCAGGCACCTGTCAGCTCTGCTTTCCCAGGCAGCGGGCTGGGTCTCCCAGGCTGACAGGCCCTTGAGGGACAGCCTGTGTCTGTGCTCTGCTGCCTTCCCAGGGCCCCAGCACCTGGGTGGTCTTGGCGCCCTTTGTCAGCTGGAGACCACGAAGGGTCTGACGCACCGGTGCTCAGCCCACCGCCGCTGATTCCCACAAGCTCAGAGTCACCCAGACAATCCCTGCCCAGCCTGCCCAGAAGGCAATACTGCTGAGCTTTACCCTGAAACCCCCCACACTCCAAGGACCCGGTTTCTAGTTAATGCTCTCACTGTCCTGAGGGGCAGGCACAGAACTGGAAACTGAGGCAGGGCGGGGCACTGGAAGGGCCTGGGCGCTCTGCCCCCACTGCTCCCTGCTCTGTATTGGGGACTATGTGGCCATGAGGGTGATGCCTCCTCCTGTGCAACAGGGCACCCTGCTGCAGCGGTTGCTGCGCGGGATAATAGTCTGTGCCCTGTCCCTGTAGCAGGAGCAACTCATTCTCCGTCTCCACTTCTCTCCTCCCTCTCCCCTCCCGGCCTCCCTCTCCTCACCATCCACCCATCTTCCTGTCTCTGCATCCCCTTTTCCCTCCCCTTACCTCTCCTTCCCGTCCTCTCTTTTCTCCTCCCTCTCTCTTGTCTGTCCTCCCCTCCCTCCCTCCCATCTGTCTCTCTCCCGTCTGTCTCTCCCCTCTGTCTCTGTCTCTGTGTCTCTCCCCTCCCCCCTCCCACTGTCTCCCTATTAACATCTTCCCTGGCTTGCACACTGCTGCTTTTGCTCCTCTGGCTCAGGCCTCCAGCTAATAGGACACTGCCTATGCCCACCTCACAGTCACTGTCACCACAGCCGCCTCCACCTGAGAAAACCCTGACCTCTGCTATAGTTCTGCCACAGCCTCTTGAGGACACACACACCCTCCAAACCGGGCCCAGCACCGTGGATGCTGCCACTCAGTCTCCACGCAGGGAGCTCGAACCCCCACTCTGTCTGTGGGGTGCTGGACTGAGGGGGACACCCAGCTGGGCTGCGGGTTGGAGCCTTCATCCCCAGTGTTTATCTCCCATCTTGTTTCCCCTAACAGTCTGGTTGGTTCTGTGCAGATCCACAGGGTCAGGCCACGGCCTTCACTGCCCAGGAGGGTTTGGCCCCAGATGTGGCCCCTTCTGCTCTGGCACAGCCAAAACCATGCTGGTTCCCAGGTGGCCCTGCTCCCTCTGCCCCCGGACACTTTCTCATGCTTCTCCCGGAGCATCTGTGGTGCCCCAGCCTCAGGTCCCCGTGGAAAAGTCACTTCCAGAGGCTTCTCTCAGACACCCCAGATGCCAACCTGGTCTCTGTTAGCCTGGCCCAGCCCTCCTTCCCATCCGCATCAAAACTCAGGAGCTGTGCCCTCCAGAGCCCTGGGGCTACCTAGGCACTGCTTTCCCTGGAGCCAGCTCGTTGCCTGGCACACAGCTGATGCTCAATAAATACCCCTGTGGGTCCCAACTGCCCGCAGACACCACAGCTATTCTCTCCCAGCTGGTACAGGAGACCAAATGCCCCCCATCAAAGCCTCTGCAGTGAGGACAGGGTCACCTGACCTCCTGGACAGTGGGCAGTGGTCCAGGTTCTATTAAGTTGACACTTCCTGAGCACCTACTGTGTGCCTGGCATCGTGCCAGGTACTCTATGGGCAAGAAAAAGGCATCCACACAGTTTACTTCAGGGAATCCGCCATCCATCAGGGGAGACCACATGCAAACAGGCATTACCTGTGGGGGAAAGGGAGGTCAGGAGTAGGGGCTGGAGCCTAAGTCACTGTGGGATCTACTATATATATTTATATATACACACACATACACACACGTACACACACCAACATATACAATACACACACATACACACAAACATACACAACACACACACATACACACATACACACACAAAACACACAAACACACATACACACACGCACACACATGCACATACATGCACACACATACACACAAGAATATTTTAAAAACCTTGCAACTCAACAATAAAAAGACAAATAACCCAATTTTAAAGTGGGCATGGAACCGACAAACATTTCTCCAAAGACATACAAATGGCCAGTAAGCAGATGAAAAGACGCTTCACACCATAGCTATTAGGGAAGTGCACATGAAAACCACAGTGAGAGAGACACCACTTCCATCCACCAGGACAGCCATCGTCAAAAAGACATAATAACAGGTGCTGGGGAGGATGTGGGGTAGCTGGAACCCCCGAGCACGAGCACGCCATTGAGGGGAAGGTAGAAGGGTGCTGCCGCCTGGAAAACAGCTCCTCAAAAAGGTGGAACATAGGACCCAGCGCTTCCATTTGTAGGTATCTACCCAAGAGGATGGAAAACACGTATCCACACAAAAACTTGCACAAGGACACTCGTAACAGCACTATTCACAACAGCCCTAAGGCGGAACCAACCAGGATGTCCACCAACCGATGAAGAGAGATAAAATGTGGTCCAGCCGCACAATGGAACACCATTCGGTCTTAAAAAGGAATGGCGTTCTGATACATGGGACGTGGAGAAACCTTGAAAACATTATGTTAAATGAAATAAATCACATGTAATATGATTCCACAAAAGACCCAGAATAGGAGAACCCACAGAGACAGTAAATTAGTGGTTGTCACAGAGGGGACTACAATAGGGGAAGCTTGGTGGAAGAGGCAGGGGATGTCTCTGTACGATTTCTCACAATGCATGCAAATCTACAATCATCTCAACATGAAAAAGGTTAATTACAAAACCACAAACACCGGATCGTGTTGCTGCCCTTCTCTGACATCCGGACAAAATCCAAAGTCCCTCCCAAAGCCGGGAAGATCTCTGAGCTCAGACCCCCCATCCCCTCCCCTCAGTCTGCTGCAGCCGCATGCCTCTTTGATTCTTGGAACAAGCCAAGCTTGTTCGGCCTCTGAGCCTTTGCACATGCTGTTCTCCCTCCCGCACACTCTCTCCCACGCCCCACACATCCTCCAGCTCTCCCCTGATACGTCATGCATCATTCATTGTCCAACTGTGACTTCCAGAGCTCCCCTCCTCCCCTGCTGTGTAGGTCCTGTGGCCACGCCAGGGCCCTAGTGAGCAGCCCTGCAAACCGGGTCCCTGCCCTCTAGGAGCTTCTAGTCACAGAAGCCACTGGTTACAATACACAGAACATGTGCAATAATGGAGGGCCCAGGGGCACTGCAGAGGCCAGAGGAGGGGTGCCCTACACCTGGCAAACCCAGCCATTAGCCCACACCATCCTCACCAAAAGGCATTTCCACTATTGCTCCCCAACCCCAAACTACCCTCAAGCAGCTAGGCCTCTGAACTAAACAGTGAACAACCAAATGGCCAGGGGCGGGGCCGCAAAAGTTAGCTGGACAGTCCCTAAGCTGGCAGTGGGAACCAGCTCATGGCCCCTTGGTTTTGCTTTTACAACTAGCCTCCAAGTAAGATGAGGATGTGATACCTGCCTACCATAGATCCTGAACCCGCCCCCCTCCCCACTGAAAAGCCCTCCTGGGCCTCCCTACAGTCAAACTGCCACCCGCTATACCTAGAAATGCCTCACATCTTTTCTAGGGGTCCTCACCCTGAGGCATAGACTGACTTGGGGGTTGCAGGTGCTTCTCAAGGCCTGTACTCGGGACCCCCTGCATCAGATGGCCCAGGTGTGTGACCCTGCTATAGACTCCTGAGCGCTCGTCTGGGGAGCTGTCCTGGGGCCCCGGGCAGGTGATTCAAACCAGCGACCACCTATTGCTGAGTTCCAGCATCTCCCTCTGCCCCCTCCTGACCTTTGCTTTGATTCCACAGGCCTGCAGGGTTCTGCTGGCTCCGCCCTCCTCCCATCTCCCACTCATTATGCTCAATGAGACCCATCTCTACACATTTAGGCATCTGTGGAGACTGGGAAGGTTCTTATTCTGGGGTCCATGGATAAGTTCCAGTGAGTCTGTAAACCCCATAAGTGTCCACAAGCACTGCATGTGTGCAAGGACATGTGTGTGTACTGAGAAGGGACCTACAGCTTCGTCACTCTCAGAAGGGCCTGGAAGAACACACAAGTTTATGAACTGAAAGGCCAGGTTTAAGAAGACCATGGCGTCACCTTTCCCAGCCTCTCCTGTACTTTAGACACTGGGCTCCTCTCTGGGCCTCTCAGGTTCCCCATCTGTAAAGCAAGGAAGTGGTTGAAATAATTACTCCATCACTAGGTGCCAGTTCTGGAGCCAGTCAAGCCCCCGTGTCCACATGTGACCTCATCAAGCCCCATAACCCTGTGAGCCTCACTCTTCTCGTCTCTTAATGGGAGCACATGGCTCATCTCAAAGCACTGCTTTAAGGAATAAAAGAGATAACTATTATGGTCAAATGCACAGCCCAGTACTCATAACAAAGTAGACATTTAAAAATGGCATCCTTTCACAGGACTCTCCCTGGCTTCCTGGTGACTCTGGGTTTCACTTACATGCTTTGCAGCACTGTCAAAGTGAAGTCTGCCAGACACTGCAGTGAGCTGCATAGTGACCCGCCCCCTCCCAAGCTACATTTACATCCTAACCTCAGATACCTGGATGTGCCCTTATTTGTGAAAAGGTCTTTGCAGATGCAGTGAAGTTAAAGAACTTGAGATGAGATCATCTAGGTTTTGGCTGGGCCTGAGATTCTGCATTTATAACTGTCTCCCAGGGGACCATCTTGGTGGGACCCCGGACCAGCATCTTCAGCATCAATTGAAACTTATAAGAAATGTAAATTCCTGGGCAAAAGATCTCAGGCTCAAAAATTCAGGGGTGAGGTCAGCAATCTGTTGCACCTGCCTTCCAGGCGTTCCTGATATACACACAAGTTTGGAGAGTGCTGGCCTGGTGACAGACAGTGGCAAGCCAACACCCGCCCAACTCCTGTCTTCCTACAGCAGCACAAACAGGCCCTTGATTTTTGGGCACCTCCAAAAGCACCAGGGGTCCTCCCTGGGTCCCAATGAAAACCTGTGACATTCCTGGGAAGGTGGGAGAGGGCACATGTTGAGAGGGAAAAGGTGTTATGATTCCATCATAGAGATGAGAACACTGAAGCTGAGATAGGACAAAACTTCTTCAAAGTCAGCAGCTTCAGTATTGGAGCAACAGCTGCCCTGCCCACCCTTCCAGACTTAACTCAGGGGTCCCCTCCCTTGCTCATCTTTGCTAGCACTCTGCAATGAACGCTTCTCGTTAAAGAGAGCTCCAAAATGACTTCTGGTCGTGACTGGTTTGCAGCACTAGAACATTATCACTCTATCATTCACTGTATTCAACACCTTCCATCGTATTCAGGTAAAACACTAGCAAAGACTTATGAGCAACGGCAGAGCCAATAACAAAACAAAGTTGATCAAGGACTTATAACAGTGATACTTTAAAGAGAGTTTTAAATTTTCCCTTTAATGGTCTATGTCCAGTTCTAAGTTCTTGCAATGAGATGGACATATGAAATGATGACGGTGAATGAAATTATCAAATACCACTGCATTTCCCAGTTCATTCATTCCACAAATATTTACTGAGTGGCCACTGTATGCTGGCACTGTTTTAGTCCCTGGAAGCTTGCTTGCGCTCCACCAGCACTGTCCAAGAGGACTCCCCATGATGACGGAACGCTCTACCTCAGCACTGTCCAGTATGCACCATCACTAGTCACATGTGGCTATTGAGCACTTGAAATGTGACCGGTGTGGCTGAGGCACTGAAATGTATACATTTTATTTCATTTTAACTCATTTAAATTTAAATTCAAATAGTCACACGTGGCCAGTGGCCACTGCATTGGGTAGGGTCGGTCTGCATGCCTACTCCATTGATACTGATTTACAGAGAGCAGTGGTAAAAGAGCTTTTCACTGGCTGCTATAGACAAGATCACTCTTTTGCCTGCTTTTGGTTGTACACGTATAACCCCTGCACGCTCTATGGAAACTGAGCACATACATCCTGAAGGAGAAGTCAACCTCAGACTTTAGAGTGACTTCTACAAGTCTCACTAAAGAACCCACCCCAAACCCGCCTACACCAGCTGGGAGAGGCTCTCCCAGTGCAGCAGGAAACACCAGGAAGGTACTCAACTTTTTTAGAAAAGACTGACAGGATTGGGTTGAAAAATAGGCAAACACCCCCAGTGGTGGTGTTTCTTGGAGTAAGGAACCCACACATTGACAGAACACGAGCATAGCCAAGTGTGCGGGAGGGGTCGGAGCCAGGCGGTCCCTGGCCAGGAGAGGAGGTTTGGCTGGGAGAGGAGGCCTCCGGAGAATCACAGCAAAGCCAGCAGCCAGGCAGTGTGGGGAGCTCTCCAAGGTGCTGAAGAGCCTCCTCTCTCTCCTAAATGAAGACAAGAGAGCCAGCCCCTAGTCTAAACCACAGAGCCCACTTGCGGCAATGCCAGAACCCCACAGCATTCACCTTCATCTACCATGTGGCTTCTTCTCTCACAAACCGGAAAACTACAAATTGAGGGAGTGGCTGATCCAAGAGGGGATGGACCACTGTGGAAAATGAAGATAAACATTACTCTTTTCCTAGTGCTCACAACTCGAACCATCTTGTCACTTAAGGACATAATGAGTTTTTTGTACAAAATTACCAGCTCCGAGTTGGTAGCTAGTTATCTTGGTAGCTAGTTGGTAGCTAGAGTAGTGGAGGCCTGAGGGAAACTGAGGAGGCAAAGGAGTCTTGTAGAAAAACAGCAGAGGCTCTTGGCCTTCCCTCTACAGCCACGATCATATTTGTTTTTCTGGGGTCTCCCTCTCTCTAGCCAGATGGCCCCACAGCCCCCTTCCGTCAGGTTAGCTGCCTTAACTGTTAACATCATCCGGAGGCTACTCACTGACTTGGGTGGAGTGGCTATTTTCGGAGGGTGCTGATCGTCACTTCCTCACCAGCCCGTTCGGCTTCCTAATATAAAGCCCGTCAAATCGCTCCAGGGCTGTGCTGGGTGAGGGAGTCTTCAGTAACACTTCTTTCTCAGCTATTATTGGCAACAAAGAACTAGTTATTTGCTTTTCCCTTCTCATTTCACCTTCTCCCTCTCCAAAGTGGCTGAAAGAGAATTTCCGAGGAGATGCTTTTATCTCCCATGGCTGAGGGCTGGATTCTTTTTCTTTCTGAAAGGAGTTCTGATGGCCCACATCCACCTAACCTGGGCATTTGGGTTTTTTAAAAAGATTACTCATCCCTGGTTGGTTTGGCTCAGTGGATAGAGCATCAGTCCCAGGTTGGATTCTGGTCCAGGGCATGTACCTTGGTTGCAGTTCTGGCCCTGTTTTGGGTGCATGCAGGAAGCAACCAATGTGTTTCACATTGATGTTTCTCTCTGTGTCTCTCTCTCCTTTCCACTTATTCTAAAAATCAATGGAAAAATATCCTCGGGTGAGGATTAACCAAAAATAAAAATTATTTTCACATGTTCATGGCTAAGTACCAAAAATATGCCCAAGGCTGTTTATTTTGTTTGGATGAGGGGTTTCCTCCTTTTTATGGGCATTAACTGCATAAATGTATGTTTAAAGTGGAAAGGACACATTCTGCTCCATCTGTAATCTGAGCCCTCCTCCAGGCCAGCACTCTCCCTCTGGGATGGCTGCTTCTCAGGAGCAGGAATCATAGGGGGTGGACTACTTGGCCAGAGAACAAAGCTGGGCGGGTGCACGTGGCTGTGTTTTGGGGGACAGGATGGAAAACGTCTCTGGGTGACAGGTGTGTCGTGCGCCTGCGTGCGCAGGCGCCGGGAGATCTGAATTTTGACTGTGGGTGTGTGTGATTTGTGTGGGTGGAGGGATCTGGGCCGGTGAACGGAATCTGTGTATGAGGGGGAGAGGCCGGGTGTGTGAGATGACTCATATCTTTCAGGCTGTGGGAGGGTTTATTTGCAGGGGGTAACTTTTGGTCCCAGGGACCCTCTGTACATGGCACCCAGGAGGAAATATTTACCTGTGCAGCTTAGCTCAGGGGTCCAGCAAACGGAGAAGAGGCAATGGGCCTGGTGGGACTGGAGGTGGGGGGGTCCAGGTGTATGTCTGCGAAAGTGCACTTGCCTACAACTCTGGGCTGCTGCACCCAGAAGAGAAGAATGGGTGTGGAGGAAGAGGGAAGAACAAGGAGGGAGTTTGAACCTGGCAGTTTAGAGAGAGGTGTTCCACACAAAAGCCAGGCTCTGGTATTGCCATCCGGGTGTGGCCCAATGCTCATCTGCCTTCTCTGAGCCTCCACTTCCCAAGGTGGGAAACGGGAGGAACACTCCTGGAGAGGTACAGAAATGAAGCGCTATAATTCACCCAAACACTTGCCTCATTCCCTGCACACAGGGAGTGTGTGCTGTTGCTATGTCTTGTCCTTTTCAATATCATCACTGGCATGTCTGGCTATTTGTTCTGAAAAATAATAGTTACATGGGCACTCGTTGCACGTGAACTGTAATAATAAAACAGTGATAAATAATAACGAATGCTTACTAGTATACCTGTGTGCACCACCACCTCGATTAGCCCCCACCTAATTCACAGGTATTAGTATCAGTTCCTTTGAACATGTGAAGAAACAGCAGCTCAGGGAAGTGAAATAATTTGCCCAAGGTCACAGGGCAAAGGCACAGCTGGGATTCAAGCACAGTATCTGTAAACTCCACAGCATGTGCTCCTGCCACCTCACAGCCCCAGCCTCACCATCCAGGTAGAGACACCCAACACACTGTGGAAGCCGTTCAAGCTCACTTCAGTGAGCAACACCTGCCTTGCGCTCAGGGGAGGATGAACCTGAAGGAGGAGGGGTTGGCAGAAGTGTCTCCAGTTGAAATGGATTCCATACCAATTCCAGCTAAATGTGGAATACATTTGCTGTTTGTGCATTATGCATGAGCATCACTGTTTTCCCAAGTCAGCACTGGGAGCTGGGCTGAAGTTTGGGAGCTTGCTGATGCCTGCCCAATATTCCCATCCTCAATGCACAGGAAAAGTTGGGCTGAGCCATTAATTCATTAAAGGCTCTGCCCTCTCGGAAGGGAGACCCATCACAGCCCACCAGCTGACCCCCAGGGGAAGGCACAGAATCCCACCGTTTTGTTCTGGCGGAAGAAGATGCCCCACCTGCCTCTGCTCGAAGGTACACATTCTCCACAGCCACCTCCTTCCTAATGAGAAGTGGGGCCATGTTCCAGCATAATGGCCCCAGATTCTGGGCTTGATTATCCCAGACCAGAAGGGTCAATTCCAGTTCCTGCCATACATCACAAACCACAGGGAGCAGCTGGCCCTGGCGCCTGCATTGGTATGCCGCCTCTGTTGGCATACAGGTGGTATGATGAGGACAGATCAGGGTTCAAACCCTCAACTCTGCCACCACCTACCCTCATCTGTAAAATTGTCATGATCCCTTCCGTCATGTGACACTCAAGCAAGAAGATGCAGTGAGGAAGGGCTTCAAGGAGCTGAATGCTGCTTAGCTGGTTGGATAGGGGCTAGAGACGGAGGACATAAATCCAATAAAAGAATTGTTTCTCCATCAACATGTCAGACCCTAAACTCGTGGCCAGCCACAGAATCAGACCCTCTCTTTCTCCAGCAATCACGACGTAATTACCTCTCTTCCTTCTAAGGTGGAAGCTCTATGAGGGCAACATTTCTGTCTGCTTTGTTCACTGCTGTTTTCCCAGAGTCCAGAGCACCTGCTCAACGTAGGCACCTAGTAGATATGTGTCGAACGAAGAACAGAATTCCGCAGGCCACTAAAGATGTCCAGGGAAGGTGGGCACACTGGGTACTAGATCTCACCCCCAAATATTCTGGGGGGTTCCTAATTCCTCTCCTCCACATGCCTCCACCTGAGGCCCCCTGCATAGGACCATGAAGCCACTCTCCTGGCTCAGGCACATCTGGGAGCACCTCTGGAGAGACGGATCTGCAGAGCAGAGCAGCCTGGTAGCAGAGCAGCCTGGTGACAACTGCCCCTGGGCTCCCAAAGTGCCCAACTGGGTGTGCTAGGCTGCTGGACCACCCGCATCTGCTACGGGGCCTCGCTGTGCGCGCACACACACACACACACACACACACACACGACTTGGAACCCAGCAGGTCTGTCTGCTGGCCAGGCCCCCACACCCCAGGGTCACAGAGAACTCTCCAACATGATCAATGAAAACAACAACAGCATGGAAGAGGCCGCCTGGGACCAGGGCTGGGCAAGGCTGTGACAGGCAGGAGTATTATATAATTAACTGCCCCCCACGCCTCCTCCCCTTTGAGGAATAATGAACCCTGCCTCTCAGTTGCATAAGCCAAAATAATAATTACTCTCCAGCCCTCTGTCACCCCTGGATGTGGCCGGGGAGCAGGTGCTGAGCACTTGCTTCATGAGACTTGGAGGCAGCGAGAGGCAGGGAGAAGACCACACACACACTCGTGATTTTTATGCCCACCAGAAGCACACAGTCACTGCTGTGCCCCACTCCTTGCCCGAGCCTGAAAAATTACCTCGCCACTTCCAAGGATGAGCTCCCAGATTGGGGAGGAGGTGGGGTGGGGGGCGGGGGCTGCATCTGGAGACCAGGCTGGTTTGGGGTCTGGCTTCCAGGAACAGTAAATGCTCCAGGCTTTTCAGATGCACCAACGAGTGGACACTGGAGTGTCTGGGGCAAGAGGGTAGCTGCAAGGCCCCCTTGCACAGAAATCATCTCACAGCAGTGGTGGGCAGCTCCCTGGCTTCCTTCACCAGCTCAGCCCTGAATGTGGTGGCATCTTAGAATGAAGGCACAGAGCATTCCCTGAACTAATGGGGAAAATGATTCAGCCACTGAACGGTGAGATTCCTGGGTTCTCGCTAAACAGATGGGCCTTCCTCCCTCCCTCCTTTCAGCAGCCTGTGCCGACAGAGCTAGCCCATGTCCAACCACCTAGAAGTTTATTGCCTTGTTGTGTTGGTTGGGGTTCGTGTCCCCCGCCTACAGCTCTCCCAATTGCTCCGTTTCCATTGGCTTGAGTTGATCAGGTCTGAGGAAGGCCCTCTGGTACCGCAGGAAAACAAGAAGCAAAGCTGGGGCCTGACTCCAGGAGGCCCACACCAAGGGAGCTCTGTCAGCAAGGGGAGGGGGCCCTCTCCCAGCCCCTCTCCGCCCTCAGTGGGTCCCAGAGGAGGCTGCAGGCCCAATCTGGCCTTTCCGCAGGTTTCTGGCCTGCTCTTGGATGATGCACAGACACTCTGCTCAACTCTGCAACTCCAGGGCCTGGCTCTGCTCCTGGAAAGCCCCCAACATCCTTCAGCTGGCACAGGCGTGCTGTCCCCCACCAAGCAGTGGGACAACCTGTAGCCAGGGCAGCTGGGCCTCCAGAGAACCCCAGGAAATGCCCAGGTGCCCGCGGCCCCCCTGGAGGGAGAAGCTCAACTTCCCCAGAGATAAACAGAAGAGGCAAGAGAAGGTCCCTCCTCCGCCCAACCCCAGCCCGCCGCACCGGCGCACCTACCTCCATCTGAGTAGGTCTCGGTGCCGTAGCCGTCCTGCAGTCCGTTGCTCCAGGTCCCTTCGTACTTGGCCCCGTTGCCCGTGCACTCCCGCACCCCGTAGCGCCCCTTAAATCCGTGCGTCCACTCGCCCTTGTACACCCACTTCCCCTTGCTCTCCAGGCCGATGCCGTGGCGCTTGCCCTGCGCCCAAGTGCCCTGGTACGTGTTGCCGCTGGGCCAGGTGTAGACGCCCAGCACCTCGAAGCCGTGGCTCCACGAGCCGGTGTATTCGCCCTGGCCCTTGGGGCCGGTGCAGACGCCATGGCCGTGCGCCTTGCCGTCCTCCCAGCCTCCACAGTAGGACCCTCCATCGTCAAAATTAAACCTACCCCCACTGGACATGCATGTAATTCGGTTTGCAAATCCCGCAAACGGTGGGGGGAAAAATAAGGCGATCAACAAACCGGATTCTTGGTTGGCTGGCTGGTTTTGTTTTGCTATTTTTTTTTAAAAGGAAGAATGGAGAAAGCAAAAACACAGCAAGCAGATCCCGAGCGGCGGGCGGCCGCGGCGCCGGCTTCGGTGGAATTTAAGTCAATCGAGGGCGATTATTCATTTTGAGCTGCGCCGCGGAGCCTGACCAGCGTCTCGCGCTCCCGCTGGAGACAGGACCGGAGGGGAGGAGGGAGGGGGAGGGGAAGGGAGGGGAGGGGAAGGAGGGGGCAGGAACAGCAGCGCTGGTGCAAACGGCTCCACCTCAGCGCCTAGTGCCCCTCGGAGGCGAGCCCGCGGGGCTGGCCGCGCAGGCCGGCGCGGGGACAGCGGCTCAGGCTCGGGGCGCAGCCTTCCACCTGCGGCTGCCGCTCTGCGGGCGCCCGAGGGCGGCGGCGGGGCCCGCGGGCGGCGGCACGGGCGGCGGCGCGGGCGGCTGCACCATATTGGGGGCCGCGGGCCGGGCCGGGGTGGCGGCGGCGGCGGCGGCGGCAGCAGCGGCAGCAGCAGCAGCAATGCGGCGGGTCGGGCAGTGGCGGCGGCGTGCGCTGGGAGCCCGGCCTGCGCGCTCTGGCCGGCGCGGCGCGCGCCCGCACCCTGCCCGCCCGCGCGCCCCCGCGCGCACCCCGCCCGCCCGCGCGCCCCCGCCCTGGCCCCCAGTCCCTCGCGCGCCCGCGGCCTGAGAGGGGCGCTGCCAGACGTGGCAGAAGGCGAGGGGCGCCGGCGGGGACCCCGGGCGCCCCGCCCTCATCCCCCACCCGGCGCTCTGGCCCGCGAGGCTTCCCCCCTTGCCTGTATCCGCCTGGAAATAGGGGTCCAGCCAGGGCACCCCAGCCCCCACCTTTCCCGGCACTTGGATTTAAAGGGACAGGAACTGCGTAATGGGAAGGCGCCCAGTACCCAGAGCTCTTTCTACCCCTCCCGGGAGCCGCGGGTGAAGCCCGGCCGAGCAGGCCCGGGGCGGTCTGGGGTCTCCCCGAATGTTTCCGCTCCCCAACCCCGTTCCTCGCCTATCCCTGCTGGCTCCTATCTACGATGCCTGGCCCTGGCTTGACTAGCGAGGCTCTTGGCAAACCACAGGTGGTTTTGCCCATGATAAATAATCCGTCCTTTTCCTTGTAAGCAGTTTAGTTCCAAATGTGGGAGGCAGGGGGGCGCTCGCCTCAGAAAACATGTCCCCTCCCCATAAATGAAAGGAACGTCCCGCCACACGCACACACTTGCAGTAAGAAATCCCAACCCCCTACGCCCTGGACAACAGGTAGCCCCCAACTCCGGGAGTGGTCGCGCTTTGGGAGTAAAGTGGAAATCTCCGGCATTACTAGGTCTCTCTCCATGCATATTCCCACCCCCATCCTCACCCCCAAGAGATGGTAGCTGATTCCTGGATCTGAGTATCCTGGGACCAATTTAAAATGCATTTCCTGGACCATAAATCCACAGGCAGAGCCCGCGTTCCCAGCTCTCAGGGAGCGCGTGTGGCAAATGCAGCAGCCAGCGCTGAGAGGGAGCCCGGGGGACCGCGCGGGGTCCGGGGTTAATTGGAGTACGGGCAGGTGTCTCCTATTGCGTTGAGCCAGGAATTGCAAACCAGGCAGTGGAGGCTGAGATTTAGAAGGGGCACAAATGGAAACCTCCAATTAGCCAGGGGCTCTGCTCAACCTTCTACACATTTGGGTCAACAGACCCTCAGTGGAAAACTAGCCCCTCCTCCGACCCTCAAAGTTCAAGCTCTGACTTCTTGTCTCGCCCTGGGCACCCAAACCCCCTCCCTAAAGTGTCATGGGCCTGGAGGGCAGTCACCTCCTCAGCCACTCCCTGGGGAGGTCATTTAAGGAGTTTTCAGTTTAGCTCTGTGATTTGCAGTTGCAAAGATTCAAAGCACCTCCTAGCCCTGTCCCCAGTGCTCCTCTGAACGCCTGGGGGTGGAATCGTTGGGTGGGGCACACCTTGGACACAGTAGAAGTTGCCCTCCAGAACACCTGGCGATTTTCCTTCTAACCCTACAGTGCACCTCCTGGCCAGCATTTGGCATTATCAGATCTCCTATTAGGTTTCCATTTATTTTATATTGTCAATCGAAATGGGGATGGAACTAGCATCTCAGGGCTGTTTGGTGAAAATAAAAAACTACATATAGAAAATATGTAGGCAAAGGGGCTGCAGATTTTCCTCCCAAGATTCAGGTTCAAATCCTGTTTCCAGGGCTGGCAAGTGGTATGGCTTTGGGCAGTGATTTAATATCTCTGAGCTCAGTGTTCTCATCCACAAGATGGGTATAATGGTAGTTACCATAATTCAAGTAGCTGGGCGCCCAGTGCATGGTAGGCACTGCAGAAATAGAAAGTCGTGTTATTACGAGACCAGCCCCACCCTGACCCTAGCAAAGGTCATGGGTTCCAACGTGGAGGCCCCCTGCTTTCAGCCTGCTCCATCCCAAACACTGTTGACATAAAATTGCTGTTTCTCTTGTACAGTCGGCACTTCCTTTCATTTCATTTCCAACCTGATTTTTGCTGATTCAGCAGCCCTTCCTCACAGGAACAGTAGATTGCAGCTGAGATCTTATTGGCTCCAAGCAATTGCTGGTCAGCCCCCTCTACCTCTAGAATGCATACCTTTCCCTTGGCAATTCCAATACCCACCCCCCACGACCCTCCTCCTCTCCTGTGCATGGTCAGATTCGCTCCAGCAGGGACAGACTCTACTGTCTAGAATGCAGATATTAGAGGCATTCCTTTTGTGCAATTTGGAAATTGTTCTCCCAAAAACTGGGCTAGAGCATTGATTTCATTTTGGAGGAAACCCTCCAAGACCATAAACATAGTCCCACCCAGCAATTTCAAAACAAAAACCAGGGAGAAAACCAAGAAACTTGTACCGCCATGCAGTATAGCTCATGGCTGTGTGCATCGGCTCTGGGATGCGTATTAGTGATCCCACGGGCACTCCTTGGTGACCTGGGCTTATACGCCCTCCTTTTGTAAAGACCAACGCGGAGCCTACCTGAGTGAAGCGTCTGGCCGAAGGGAAATAATGACCAACCAGGATTCCAGCCCAGGCGGTCTGGTTTCCCAGCCCCTAACCTTTCTGGCCTCTAGGCATTGTACTGCCATTCCCTCCTCCCAGTCCCCGTGACCATGACTGGGAAGTGTTCTGGTTTCGGCTCCTGAAAGCCCTTCTGTTTCCCGGTGGAGAAAACACTCTCCCTTTATCTCCATGGAAGCCTGCTGTTTCCTTCAGAGAACTGAGCTACCATCCAGTCGCCTGTCTTCTGGCTTGTGCCGGTGTTCACCCCACACTGCATCAGGATGCCCCATGCTGGGGGCTCTCCTATAAGGTGACCTGGACACTCCTCCTGCTGAGAGGTGGGCTAGCTGGTGAATGTAGCAGAAGTGACACAATGTGACTTCGAAGGTTGGCAGCAACGGTGACACAGCTTCTGCCTCACGCTCTCAGGATGCTAGAGCGTTGGAACAGAGCTCCGGGCTATAAGGAAGCCCAAGCAGTCCGTGGAGAGGTGCACAAGGAGAGAAACGGCCTCCAGCCCACAGCCCCAGCTCGGCTCCCAACCAGCACAGCACATATTGGTAGCCATGTGAGCACACCACCTTGAACTAGATCCTCCAGCTCAGGGGGACCAACTGGAGCAGAGACCCCAGCCATGGAGCTTTCCCCACCATATCTTGTCCTAATTTTAACTTCTGAACAAAATTAGTGATTGTTGTTATGTTAAGCTAGGGGTCATACAGACTACAGCTCAGTGGCCAAATCCGGACCATTGCTGTTTTCATAAGTAAAGTTTTATTGGAACACAGCCACCCCATTCATTTACATATGTCGATGGCTGCTTTCCCACCACAATAACAGAGTGGAATCCTTACAACAGAGACCATATGCCCATAAAGCCTAACATATTTACCATCTTGTTCTTTATAGAAGGAGTTTGCCAAGTCCTGTGTATTAGGCTGCTCAGGCTGCCATAACAGAAAAACCCGTAAGCCGGGGGGAAGGGCACCTAAACACAGAAATTTATTTCCACACAATTCCGGAGGCTGGAAGTCTGAGAACAGGGTGCAACATGGTTGGGTTCTGGTGAGAACCCTCTTCCTTGCAGATGTCACCTCTCACTGTGTACTCACAGTTGGAGAAGGCAAGAGAGGGAAGGAGAGAGAGACCAGTGAGCGTAGGTGAGCAAGAGTGTTCAGGTGTTTTTTCTAAAGATACTAATGATGCTAATCCTATAGGATCAGGTCCCACCCTTAAGACCTCATTTAACATTAATTACTTCCCTGTACCAAATCCAGCCACACTGGGGCTTAGGGCTTTAATATATTAATGTGGGGTGTCACATTCATTCTGTGGAATCCTGCTTTAAGTCACTGAGTTTTGAGGTGGTTTGTTATGCAGCGATAGTAACCAGAACAGGCTGTAAGCTTCAAGCAGAAGGAAGCACATCTGTGTGGTTCACTCTCTCCCCTCGTAGCAGGCACACAATGGGTATATGATGCACTTTTGTTGCACAAATTACCAATCCAAGCAGTGGTGGCCAATAGCTTGGCGATAGGGATAATGACCTCTGGGTATCTGGGGACCTGGGTTTTGATCTTGATTCTGACACTAACTTATTGTGTGACATTGGGCAAGTCTACCAGCTTCCCAGTGTCTTCACCTATAAAATGGGAAACTAGATGGTTTTCCTGATCCATCAGTTCTATAGTTCTAGAATTTTCTTCAGCACTCACAGCCCCTCTTCCTGCAGTCCAGTGTGACCCTGCACTGCTGTGTTAGGGGTGAGTTTACTTATGGTCAAGTTCTGTGCCACAGATTAGTCATCAGGGCCGCAGAAGTGGCAGGCATGGTGCTGCTGAGGGGAGCCTTCTGAGGAACTATTTTTCTGATGTCTCCTTGGGCCAGTTCCAGCCCTGTAGCACCCCAAAACTGATCCCGTTACACAAGCTCCAGCAAATGTGAAAGGTTAACATGGCTGCAGCACCAGGCACAGTTGTTAGAAAGATGTCTCCTAAGCTGCCTAGGTTTGAAAACCAGCTCAGTTGCTTTCTTGTTGGGAGTCAATTATGGGCTATCTCTACGCCTCGCTCCTCATCTTTAAAGTGGCACCAGCATCCATTCTCACTTTGTAGGGTTGGGGTGAAGAGTAACTGACACAGGTAGGAAAGGTGTTGGGTGGTCCTTAGCATCTTGTTGGTCGTCAGTAGCTAATAGTTATTATTATTATTCCTTCTCTCCCCAGGAATGGCTGTTCCCAAAAATGGTCATGTGTTTTAGAAGCTGTCTGTGGCCCAGGGATGCTGGAGATGCCCTGTGTCCTCCCTCCCCCATTCTCTCCTTCTCCCATACTACCACTTCACAGCCTCTGGTTGTAACTCTCCACCTGTCCACACCCAGGCCTCAGGGAAGAGACAGTTGATTGGAGGTGTTCATAAGGGTCTAAACTTTGAGGTTGTCCTGGGGCTCCTGATTCTCCCCAACGAGAGGCAGAGAAAGGTGACAGCTCTAGGTGAAAGCAAAAGACGGGATGCTGTTGGCCGATTTCTCTGTGCCAGACCTTGAGCACCTTAGTTCATCTAAATCCTGTTAGAACGCTTTAGGGTTCAGACTGAAAGCATCCTTTCTTAAAGATGAGAAAACTGAGGCTCAGGCATGTAAAGTGAATGGTCCAAGGCCACAGATAGCTAGCAAGTGTCAGCACCAGGCCTTGACCCCCAAAAAGGCCAGGAGAAATTGGGGGAATCTCACTCTTGGGCGGCTCTCCACTGCCAGAACCCAGCCTTCGGGGAAGGAACCCATTGTTTTTATTAATTGCTGACCAGCTCCAGGGTTGAAAAACCTTAATCTGAGCTTTGAAATTCAGCTCTAAGATACCAGCTGGGTGAGGCTTACCCCTTACCCTGTAGCTGCCTGGGCCCACATCTCAGTCCCAGGAAATGCTAGTAATAGCAGTGGCTGCCCACTGTTTGTGAGGCACTGTCCTGGCATTTCCCCGTTGTTAATTCAATTGTTCCTCCTAACAACGCCAATGAGTGGGTCCTAGAAGGTGATATCATCCCCATGTTATGAATGAGAAAACTGAGGCAGAGAGCAGACAGTAGGGGTGACTTGCCTAAATAGGCAAGTAAGTTGTGAAGGAAATGGTTCTTCAACCTTGACATTCCAAGTTCAAGTGTTTCCAGACTCATGCACTCTATTTGTCTTCTCCACTGGGAATGCCAGGAACCCCCATCCCTGACCATCCTTTATAAGGACAGCCAATGGATACTTGCTGTGAGCCCCCAAATCCCTACCTCCCCCAAGCCACATCAACCCCTAGGGTGGATGTCACTTTAAGGATGAGCTACCCTGCTAGTAAGTGGCAGTGTGGATTCAGAGCAGGCATATGGCCATCCCTTTCCACCCTGCTCTCCTGCGACAAACCTTCATGCCCGTCCCTAAACTACCTTCTCCAGCTCAGCCACCGGAATCATGACAAAGGAGCTAGCAGCAGCAGCAGCAGTCACAGTTCTCTGCCACCACAGCCGCCACTCTGCTCTGCCTGGTGCCCACCCCTTAAAGGTAACAAGTGCAGTGGCAATAATAGCAGCATCTGGTTCGAGATACAGAATATTCCCTATGCCCCTCCCATCACCTTTCCCTCCACACACACCAGGAGCAGCTATTTGGACTTGTGTCACCATAAATCGGTTCTTCCTTATTATTGAATTTTATATAAAAGGAATAATACATTTGTGTCTGGTTTCTTTCATTCAACATTTTCTCTCAGATTCACATGGTTTTTTATGTATAATAGCACTGTGTTCTTTTAGTTTCTGTATACTGCAGTATTCTATTGCATAAAAACACTACAATTGCCCTAACCGGTTTGGTTCAAGGGTCCCAGGTTCGATTCCGGTCAAGGGCATGTACCTTGGTTGTGGGCACATCCCCAGTGGGGGGTGTGCAGGAGGCAGCTGATCGATGTTTCTCTCTCATCAATGTTTCTGACTCTCTATCCCTCTCTCTTCCTCTCTGTGAAAAATCAATGAAATATATTTTTCAAAAAACGCTACAATTTATTTATCTATTCCCCTGTCTATAAACATGTGTATTGTTTCCAATCTGGGATTATTTTGAACTTTATTGATTGATTGACTTTAGAGAGAGGAAGGAAGAGAGGGAAACTTCGATGTGAGCGAGAAACATTGATCAGTTGCCTCCTGCAAATGCCCTGACTGGGAATTGAACCTGCCACCTTGTGGTGTATGGGACAATGCTCCAATCAACTGAACCACACCAGCCAGGGCAATCTGGGGTTATTCTGAATAAAGCTGCTAAGAGCACTCTTATATGTCACTTCTACGAATGAATTTACTGGGAGCTAGGATAGCTGTATATTTAATTTTAGTATTTAGTTTTTTAAATGGTTAGTGCAATTTGCACTCCCCCAGGAGAGGATACAAGTTCCAATTACTCCACATCCTAACCAACACTTGGTAATAGTCTTTTTCATGTTAGCCAATCTAGTGGGTGTGTAATGGTAGATTATTGTGATTTTAATTTGCATTTTTTAGACACTCTGTAAATTAATGAGGCTTTTTAAACTTACATTTTACTTTTTTATTTTTGATGTTTATATCTATTCTTATTTATTTGTTGTATTTATTTTTACAGTTTCCTGCTGAGAAACTCCCTATCATATGCTACGGGTTTTCTATTTAGAAAGCAAATGTAAAGTTTTCTTTGAAAATAAATCTATCCAAGTTTTGTGTTTTTTGTTTTTTTAAAGGGTGGGGGCAATACACTTAAAGAATCATCTTATGCAATTAATAAGCCAGCAGGAATGAGAATGTCAGTTTATTGGAAGAGAGGTGGGCCTCTCTGACCTTACGGAGGAAGGTAAAAGCAGGCTTTGGGCAGAAACCAAGAACTGAAGTCAGAAACCAAGCCTCCCTTTCCCGGGGCCCCCCTGTCTCTCCTCTTGGCCTTCATGCTGTACGTTTCTGCTCTCCATACACCGGCTTCCTCTGCCGTGGTCTGTTCTTCTCAGCATCTCTCAGTCCAGCACCCTGACAGCAACAACCTGGGCTCTACGCATCCGATTCCTGGGAGAGCGATTCCATTTGGGCCAGCGCAGGTCAAGTGTCCACTCAGTTGTGGTCAGCGCCTGGGGTCCTGCCTTGTGACAGCAGGAAGAAAACATAATTAACATTTTCAGTGCAAGTAGAGGAGGCACATTTTGAATCAAAAATTGGGATGCGTATCCTGTTGATGGGACAGCTGATTTGACATTGAGAATGGAAGAGCTATGAAAAATGGCAGGCACAATTTCACTTCCTTACTCACCAAGAACTAAAATTATCTACAACTCCAAAGGAGTGTCGCTGGCCATTCAGTTTCTAGATCAAGACAGTTATGAAGAAGAGAGAAGTGGAGGAAAGGAGAAGGAGTAGGATAATGCAGAGTGATCTGGATGGATTAGCAAGAAGGAAAGAGGCTGAGGTGGTGATGTCATGATGACAGTGATGATGACGATGGTTGTGATGGCCATGGTGGTGGTGATGAGGGTGATGATGGTGGTGAGGATAATGATGGTGAAGTTTACATTGATGTTCCTGGCTCTGTGCTCAGCATTTTACATTAACCACCACATTTAAGCCTAAAATAACTGAGTGAGGCCGGTATGATTATTAACCCCATTTTAATGATGAGGAAACCTACGGCTTTGACAGGTCAAGTCACTCCCCAAGGTGGAAATGAGCCTAAGCAGCTGATAGCAGAGAGAGCTTGTAACCACCACACTCTTCTGTCTCAAGTGTATAAACGTCCCCTCACTGGGAAAAAGAGTTGTTGTCTGAGGTCAAGCCATATATTTGCACCATTATGAACGGTTATATAGCAAATGCCCACGAACAACCACCCAGGCCAAGGAATTGAACATAATCAGTACCCCCAAAACTCAAGATGTGCCCCTCCCCAATCATAGCCTTCCCCCCGCCCCCCAGGACAGAACCACTCATCTGAATTTATAGTCATCTTTTTGTCCTTATAGTTCTACCACCTGTGCATATGTATTGTATTTCTAAGCACTGTAGTTTAGTTTTGCCTGTTGTTGAACTTTATGCGACTAGAATTATACCATATGCCAACATGGTGTTTGAAGTTCACCCACATGGTTGTGCATCTTTGGGGTCAGTGCTCTCTCTTTGCTGTGTAATATCCCTTGGCATAAATATCCCTTCTCTTGGAACCGGGCATTTGGCTTAGTTCCAGTTTAGGGCTATTACAAACACCAGCTTCCACTTGTTGGTCTATGTGGTCTGAAACGCATGCACCCATCTCTTGGCCCAGGAACACTTGTTCACTCTCAGGACTCACCATAACCAGTCCTCTCCAGGGACCTCTCGGGCCAGGTACCTCTTCTCCAAGCACCTGTGCTCCTCCCGTCACAGCATATATCATTCTGCCATGTAGTCACCTTCTAATTCACGGTCTCATCCACTCACATGGGGGAGGGAGTGCTGCAAGGTGGGACCCCGTCAGATTCTTCTCCTCCCCCTTGACACCCAGCATGATGTCTGGCTCACACTAGGAATGAGATGATTGCATTTGGAGTAAATGACTAATGGACAAATGAATAAAGGAATGAACAGTCAGCATTCCCTAAACATTCCCTGAACTGAAGCTTGTCACATAAGTGAATGGTGGAGCCCAGAGGTGCTGTTAGGAAGTTCACTCAGCTGTGGCTGCTTCTGATCTGCGTTTTGACCTTGTTTGACATGCGCTGATATCGCAGACATGGCACCTGGGGACACAGTCACAGGCAGAGGAGTGGGGAGGATTTTGGAGGCCTCACTCACCCTTCCTGCTCAGTAGGTGGTATATTGGATGCATAAAGACATCCAGAAAAAACACTTCTGGCTGCATTGCTTTGTTCTATTTCCTCTTTCTCTGCCTCCCAAGGCTAATAAGTGTGATTAGACCTCATTAGAGCCAGGCAGCTAGTGGTTTTCTCGTGCCTTTTCCTTATCTATTGTGTATCCGATTCGTCCATCCCCATGGAAGATTAGTGAGCAGGCAGTGGCAGGAAGAGGCCCACGGGTCTGCTGGTTCATCAGAGAAGAAGATGAAAGTCACGGGGTCTGGGCAAGGGCTGTGGCCAGGGGCTGAGCTGTCATCGTTTGATGGGTGTATCTGAGGGTCAAGTCAGCATGTGAAGGCTCAGAGGTTGGGGAGGTGAATGTGGAAATCACAGCAGTGGATTGGAGACCTGACCAGAGTAGACCAGCTGGTGTGCAGGCCAGGCCAGGTGAGTTCACTTCTATCCTCTCAGCGATGGGTTTCAGCAGAGCTCACTGGCCTCAGGATAGCATCCAGCCTCCTTGACATGGTTGACAAGACCTCTCTGACTAGTGCCTGCCTAGCCCCCCTCCCTCTCCCCTCTCTCTTCCCTACTTCCTGCTCTTATGTTCCACCCTGCCTAGGCTGGCCTCTGCCCTCACATATTCTGTTCCCCCTACCTGCTGCATGCTTTCATGTCTCAGTTTAGAAGCCTACCTGACACCCTATCCCATCCAAGGCCAGAATGGATGCTCCTACCCTGTGCTCCCAGAGCTCCTTGGACCTCCTGACTGGTAACATTTGACACACTGTGTGGTCTAGGTTTGTTTCATCATCAACATTTTCTGCTAGATGATTATGGCCAGGGATCATGATCGCTGTGTTCACATTCTACCCCAACTCAGTACATAGTAGGGGCTCAGTAAATATGATTTGGGGTGACTAAATAAACCAGATGGTCAAGTATTTGCTCATGATTCTGGAGTGACTCAGAGGTAATCGGAACTGAGGGCAGCTCTTTCTCTCTCCCAGCCCCGTCCCCCAACCTTGCTCTCTGCATAGACAAAGCCAGGAAGGCCTCCCTCACATGATTAGTCAAGCTTGCAGTGAACATAGGATTGTTCGGCATCTATCACACTTAGGCAAAAACATTCACATTGCTTCCTGATCCTCAGCCCATGCGTTGGGTAACTGTCATCCAAATTATGCTGACCTGTTTAGCCCTGAATCAAGTATTACCTGAAGGCAGATCTATGTTTGAGCTTACCCGCTTACTGAAGTACAGAAGCTAACAAATTCCCTTTTTGCTTACATCACTCTGAGTTGGGTTTTCTAATAATTGTAAAAGGATGTTTTTTAATAGTTTTATTGAGATATAATTCACATCCTATATAATAAAAGGCTAATATGCAAATTGACTTAATGGGGGAATGACCAGTCGCTATGATGCGTACTGACGACCAGGGGCAGATGCTCAATGCAGGAGCTGCCCACAGCGGGGAGTGCTGCTCAGCCAGAAGCCCAGAAGCAGGACTCATAGCTGGTGAGCAAAGAAGGCGGTGGCGGGAGTAAGGATGTCCGACTGCCGGTTTAGGCTGCTCCCCGCCATCAGTTGGACATCCAAGGGCTCTTGGACTGTAAGAGAGCACAGGCTAGGCTGAAGGACCCCCTCACCCCTAGAGTGCACAAATCTTGTGCATGGGGCCACTAGTATAATATAATACAGACATTTAAAGTTTATAATTCAATGGTTTTAGTATAATCACAAAAGTTGTAAACTATTACCACAATGTAATTTTACCTTTTTATCATCCCAAAAGGAAATCTGTACCCATTTGCGATTGTTCCCTATGCTCTCCTCCCTGGAAAAGCACACCCCTGGAAAGCACTACTCTACTTCTTGTTTCTATAGATTTGCTTGTTTTGGACCTTTTCTATAAATGGGACCATATACTGTATGCTTTTTATAACTGACTCTTCTCAGCACGCTTTCAAAGCTCACCCATGTTATAACATGTATCAGGACTTTATTCCTTCTTAATATGAAGTAATATTCCATTGTATGGATGGACCACATTTTGTTTATCCATTATCACTTTTGGCTATCATGAATAGTGCTGCTATGAGCATTTATATACAAGTTATACATATATATTTTAATAAATCTTTATTGTTCAGATTATTACAGATGTTCCTTTTTTTAACCCCCATAGCTCCCCTTCACCTGGTTCCCACCCCTCATCCCCTTACCCCTGCCACTGTCTTCATCCATATGTGTAAGATTTTTGTGCAGTCTCTTCCCACACCCCTCACACCCCCTTCCCCCCAAGAATTGTTAGTCCATTCCCTTTCTATGCCCCTACTTCTATTATATTCACCAGTTTATTCTGTTCATCAGATTTTTTATTGACTTAATTGCTAGATTCACTTGTTAATAGATATGTATTTGTTGTCACTTTGTTGTTCATAATTTTTATCTTTACCTTTTTCTTCTTCTTCCTCTTTTTAAAGAATGCTCTTCAGCATCTAATCTAATAAAAGAGTAATATTGAAATTGACCATTTCTGTGGGATGCCTAAGCCACGCCCACCAGCCAATCAGAGCGGCTGTATGCAAATTAACCCAGCCAAGATGGAGGCCAGCAGTCACGGAGCTAGTGTAAACAGGAGGCTTCCATTGCACCAGGAGTAAAACGTCTGCCTAGGCCAGCTGGTCCTCTCTCTGCTCACAGCAACATAGTTGCAATTATAGAAGCCATGGAGCTGAACCAAACAGGAGGCTTCGTTACTTGCCTAGGCCTGGACTTAAAGCAACAGTTTCAATTATAGAAGATAAATAACCCCCAGAAACCTGCTTCCAGCCAGCCTTGCTGGGTCAATGGGAACTGTGGGCAGCCTGAAATCCTGAAAACGGCCCTCAGCCCTGCACCCAGGATGCCCAGGCACCCCAGTAGGGTCTCGAACCCCAAAGGGACTGTGGGCAGCCTGAAAATGGCCCTCAGCCCTGCACCCAGGCTGCCCAGGTACTCCAGTAGGGACTCAAACCCTGAAGGGACTGTGGGCAGCCTGAAAACAGCCCTCAGCCCCTCACCCAGGCTGGCCACACCCCAATGGGGTGAGGGTCCACACTGGGAGGCCTGGCCAGTCTGCAAACAGCCATCAGCCTCTTACCCTGGCTGGCCAGGCATGCCAGCAGGTGAACATCCCCTGAGGGGTCTCAGACTGCAAGAGGGCACAGGGCAGGCTGACCTCCCGAGTGCACAAATTTTTGTGCACTGGGCCCCTAGTTTCAAATAATCCTGGTTTGGTGGTGATGAACTCCTTTAGCTTTTTCTTGTCTGTGAAGCTCTTTATCTGACCATCAATTTTACATGATAGCTTTGCTGGGTAGAGTAATCTTGGTTGTAGTTTCTTGCTATTCATCACTTTGAACATTTCTTGCCACTCCCTTCTGGCCTGCATGGTTTCTGTTGAAAAATCAGCTGAAACTCATATGGGTACTCCCTTGTAAGTAACTAACTGTTTTTTTTTCTTGCTGCTTTTAAGATTCTTTCTTTGTATTTTGCCCTTGGCATTTTAATTATGATGTGTCTTGGTGTGGTCCTCCTTGGATTTCTTTTGTTTGGGATTCTCTGCATTTCCTGGACTTGTAAGTCTATTTCTTTCACCAGGGAGGGAAAGTTTTCTGTCATTATTTCTTCAAATAGGCTTTCAATATCTTGCTCTCTGTATTCTTCTGGCACCCCTATAACTCTGATGTTGGTACACTTGAAGTTGTCCCAGAGGCTTCTTACACTATCTTCATATTTTTGGATTCCTTTTTCTTTTTGCTTTTCAGGATGGGTGTTTTTTGCTACTTTGTATTTCAAATCTTTTTTTTTTTAAATATATTTTACTGATTTTTTACAGAGAGGAAGGGAGAGGGATAAAGAGCCAGAAACATCGATGAGAGAGAAACATCAACCAGCTGCCTCCTGCACACCCCCCACTGGGGATATGCCCACAACCAAGGTACATGCCCTTGACCGGAATCGAACCTGTGACCCTTCGGTCCGCAGGCTGATGCTCTCTCCACTGAGCCAAACCAGTCAGGGCTGCATTTCAAATCTTTGACTTGGTTCTTGCAATCCTCTAGTCTGCTGTTGGATCTCTGTATATTATTCTTTATTTTAGTCAGTGTATGCTTAATTTCTGACTGGTCCTTTTCCATTTTTTTGGTATTCTCATTAAGACCCTTGAAGGTCCCACTTAGTTCCTCAGAGGTTCGTAGAAGATTCTTGAGGAGCCTTATAACTGTGGTTTTGAACTATATATCCGGTAGTTTGCTTTCCTCCTTTTCTTTCATTTGTGGCCTGTTTCTTTGTGTCCACATTTTGGCTGCTTCCCTGTGTTGATAGAGTGGCTTTATGTGGTAGCTGTCCTCTTTGGCCCAGTGGCTCAGCCTCCCCAATCACCTGGTGTGGACACTCTTGGTGTACGCCTTTGAGGTCTGGGTGCACAGTCTTGTTGTAGTTAAGCCTTGATTGCTATTGGTATCACTGGGAGGAAATGACCTCCAAGCCAATTGATTGCAAGAACCCACTGTGTCTATAGTGGAAGAACTGCTATGCAGGAGACACCCTTATGGAGCAGGACTTGCTTCAGTGGGGCTTTGGTGCTCACTGAGTCTGTCTCTTGAGTGTGTCCCTTATGGATGTGAGGAGTTGAAATCTGGTATCTGGCCACTGGGTGCACTGGCTCCTGTATCTCCAAGGAGGTGCAAAGTCAGTTGCTGTGTGAGTCCACCCAGGAGGTGGTACAGAGAGATCTATAGATTTCTCCTCGTTGTTTGGGGTTTGCAACTTTTGGAGTTCTCTGTCCCAGCTGTAGTCTGTTAGGTTAGGCTACAGGCAGACAGGCACACAGTTTGGGTGGGGTTGTAAATTGGGTGGGGTGGGGTCTCAGAGAATCACCAAGGCGGAGCAAACAGCGATAGCTGTCCGTCAGCTGTCTCTGAGACTCCTCCGCGTTTTGGCTTCTCCACGTTTTGGCGTCTCTGCACCCTTGAGTCCCCAAGTCTCAGAGCTCCGTGTCAGCAATCACCGTGAATAGCTTCGCTAGAAAGCCACTCTCGCCTTCCGCCCCATTGCCAGACAGCCTGAAAAGAGTTCAGTGCAACCCTGGAGCTTGTATTCCCCTTCCTCGGACCCAGGTGCTGTCGCCACCACCGTTTCACATGTGTCCGTACCTCTCCGCTCTTGGTGCCTCTGCATCTTCTACCCAGTCTCAAAGCACTCCTTCTCTTGCCTTCTAGTTGTAAACCTTCCATTCCCTTGGTCCTGAAGGATGGCTGTTTAGCTTTATAGTTGTAGTTTTAATGTGGTAGTGGAAAGCAGCACATTCAGGTATATACCTTATGCTGCCATCTGGCTCTCTCTATACAAGTTTTTTGAGGCCACATATTTTTGTTTTTGTTGGGCATAAAATTAGGAGCAGAATTGCTGGGTTCCATTTCACCTTCTGAGGAACTGCCAGGCTGTTTTCAAACCAGCTGCACTATTCCCCTAGTGATTAATGATGCTGAGCATCTTTTCATGTACTTAATGGCCATTTGTATATTTTCTTTTGGAGAAATATGTATTCAAGTCCTTTGCCTTTTCTAAATTTACTAGGGGCTCAGTGCACAAATTCATGAGTGAGTACAATCCCTAGGCCTGGTCTGTGATCAGGGCCATCTTCTCCAGTTGCCCACAGCTGGCCATGCCCTCCACTGCCTCCCACCCTCAGTTCCCCATTCGCCCATCAGGTGATCAGAGCCTGCCAGCTGTGGGGAGGGACCAAGAGGTCAGCCATTCCTCCTGCTCCCTGGCCCTGCTCCCTACCCCAGTTCCTCATTTGCCATTGGGCAATTGGAGTCTGCCGGCCAGGAAAGGAACTAAGAGGTGATCAGTGTACCTCATAGTGACTAGCCATCTAAGGCTTGCCTACACCTCAGGGTGACCCTGGGCAGCCTGGGGTGCTAAGGAGGCTGGGGGACTCTGGAGGCAGTTGTGTGGAGTGGTCGGGCCTGCCCTGGTGGGGCTGAAAGGACTGGGTGCTGCTATCTTGTGGCTGTGGGTGCCACCATCTTTGAGGGCAGGGCAGTCAATTAGCATATTCCCTCCTTATTGGCTGTGGGCACTGCCATCTTTGAGGGTGAGGCAGTCAATTAGCATATTACCCTTTATTATATAGGATACTTTTATTATTGAGTTATAGTTCTTTATATATTCTGTATACAAATCTCTTATCAGATCCATCTACTTTGCAATATTTTCTTCCAAGGGTGGTCTTTTCACTTTCTTCATGGTATCTATTGTTTACAGTACAAGACTTTTATTTGATGAAGTCCTATATACCTAATTTTTCTTTTTTTGGTGATGCCTTTTAGTGTTGTTGCTAAAGGACCCTAACTAACACACCCACCTTCTTTGAGAGGACTGCTCAGCCTCATCGTGTTGACCTGTTCTATGTCTTTATATCGTGGTGGCCTTGCCTTCCAAATGAGAGTCCTGAAGATGTGGGAGGGAAGTTAAACCAATGATGTCAGTGTTGTCCAGTGCCCCACGATGTGTTCTTGGGGAAAGCACCCTAGGCACCTGGATGGAACAGGCTTCAAGACACCTACTCCTGTCCCCCACTGTGGCCAGAGCTGATTGGAAACACGAGGACTTCCTGGAGGAAGGATGTGGAAGACACAGAGAGGGGGCCAACCAGAGAGCATGAGCATAAGTCAAGCTCCGCTCCCCTATAAGGGGCTGAAGAGCCTGGGGCTTGCTTGAATGGGCTGACTCTCCAGGCCCATTACAGCTTCTGTGTGCTCTGCCTTATCAGAGCAATAAACCTGGCCTTGAGCTGGCAGCCAGTCTCTCCTTTTGCCAAATGAAGAGCTGAACAGATTAGCTTCTTTCTGCACTGTGCTCCCTACCCACCTCTCCTGCCTCCAAAACATAGATCCTTCACCCTGAATATTCAACAGCTCACACAATGTTCATTCAAGAAACCTGAGGCTAGGGCTAGGAATGTGGCAGAGAATGAAATGGGCGTGGTCTGTGCCACGTAGCCAGAAAACTATCACACTGTAAAACTCTGACAATGGAAATTACACTTACTGTTGAGGTGGAGAACAGGCTTGGCTGGTAAATAGTTATGGAGTAGTAGTCAGTTAAGGACTCCTGTAACTGAGCAAGAACTGCATGATAAAGAATTTCTGCCCCAACCGGTTTGGCTCAATGGATAGAGCGTCAGCCAGTGGACTGAAGGGTCCCAGGTTCAATTCTGGTCAAGGGCATGTACCTTGGTTGTGAGCATATCCCCAGTAGGGGGTGTGCAGGAGGCAGCTGATCGATGTTTCTCTCTCATGGATGTTTCTAACTCTCTATCCCTCTCCCTTCCTCTCTGTAAAAAATCAATAAAAAGCATTTTTTTAAAAAAAGAATTCCTGTAAGCCTGGAGTAGACTCCGAAGATGTGTGCTCTGCCTTTTGCTAGCTGTGTGGTCTTGAGCAAGTAACTCAGCCATTCTGAGCCTCAGAGTCATCACCTGTCAGACGGGAAGAAGACTCCGCCTCTCCTCCCTACACAGAATTAGGTCCTGCACACGCCACCGAGGTAAGTGATGGTCAGTGCTGACCTGGCAGGACGTGGTGACAATCCCTCTGTTTATGACGAGCTGTGTGCCATGAGCTGGCCTAGGCGTTCGTTACTCATTGAATCAGCGCAACAAGCTCACAGGGGAGGCACCCCTGGGAGAGGAACAGAAGCCCCAGGAGGTGTGGGGGGGGGGTCAGAGCCTGCCGTCCCCGGGTCTCTGTAGTTCCCTGGAGAGCTGGGGAAAGAGAATAGTGGTTCTTGTTACTCCCACAGGCCATCGCCCCCACGTACCTTTACCCTGCAACTCGGCCATGGCTTTAGTGGTTCTCAACCTTCTGGCCCTTTAAATACAATTCCTCATGTCGTGACCCAACCATAAAATTATTTTCATTACTTCATAACTGTAATGTTGCTACTGTTATGAATCATAATGTAAATATCTGATATGCAGGATGGTCTTAGGCGACCCCTGTGAAAGGGTCGTTTGACCACCAAAGGGGTCGCGACCCCACAGGTTGAGAACCGCTGCTCTAGGGAAATGAAAGCTAGCTCTTCTTCATGAAAGGGCCAGAGGCCCATTGAACGACAGCTTTCTTCCTTACAGAGCAGTGTTTAAACGTGTGCTGGGGCCCTGGCTGGTGTGGCTTAGCTGGTTGAGCGTCGTCCTGTGCACCACAAGGTCACCAATTCAATTCCCAATCAGGGCACATGCCCAAGGTTTCAAGTTCAATCCCCAGTTGGGGTGCATACAGGAGGCAGCCAATCAATGTTTGGCTCTCATGTTGATGTTTCTCCCTCTCCTTCTCCCTCTCCCTCTCCCTTCCTCTCTAAAATCAATAGAAATATTTTTTTAAATTGTGCCTGGTGTATATTATAACCATTACACTTACTATACACACTTTGGAAAATACAGAAAAGCACATACAAGAAATTAAAATTTTCATCATCCCATCCTCCAGTGGTTACAATTAACAATTGATTTACTTCCTCCTGTTGTTTTCTTCTTTGCATTGTCAACCCAAATATATAAATACTCTTTGACTTACGATATTTTGACTTAGGATGGGGTATTGGGGCCATAATCCTATCATAGATCTAAAATTCACTTAATACAGCTAACATACAAACATCATAGCTTAGCCCAGCCTACCTTAAATGTACTCAGAACACATACATTAGCCTGCAATTGTCTTGTTTCATTTTAGGAGTAATTGCTTTCCTCTTCACACCAGAAGCAGGAGACACAGGTGGGTATTTTTATAGACATGATGGGATGCAAAAACCAAAACATAATATCCAAAAAGCATGGCAACCCTACATAGTAGCGTATCGGTTGTTTACCCTCATGATCATGTGGCTGACTGGCCGCTGCCCAGCATCACAAGAGAGGAAGTATGTACCACTTATCATTAGCCCGGGGAAAACCAGAATTCAAAATGTGGAGTAGGGTTTCTACTGCATGTGAATCACTTGCACACCATTATGAAGTCGGAAAATCATAGGGATGCTTGTGTGTATTTTACAAAATTAGGGTCACACTGAAAAGGCTGTTTTGTATTTAGTCCCACCCACCCACCCACACACACACTTAGCATATGTCCTGAACATTTTCCCATCATTAAATTGCCTTCTACAGCCCAACGTCATGGTTGTTAGTATCCGTCTACAGCTGTTAATCATAGCAAACATTTATGTATATGTAGTTTATATCATGCTTTAGAACTTTATAATGTTTACATTGTGCTCATATGTGCTCAATGCTGTCCACACAGTAACTCATTTAATCTCCACAACAACCGCATGAACTAAGTCTACTATTGCGACCCAAGACAGAGGGGAAGTTGAGGCACAGAGAAGTGAAGCCATTTGCCCATCACACAGATGCTAAGTGTTGGGGCCAGGACTCACGCCCAGGCAGTCTGGTTCCAGAGTCCACCCTGCCTCTGAAGTGCCCTCATTATGGGCAGAAATAGGACAGGGATGATCCTGGAAGGCAGACCAAGAGGTGGCAGGAAGGCCAGCTGACTCAGCCCAGCGGGTAACTGTTACTGGGCCGTCTGGGCCTGATCTGTCATGTCATTCTCGGGAGCCCGTGGTGGAGAAGGTGGTCATGCCTGCCTGTGTGGCCATGTGCACCTGCGTGCACCTGCAAGGAGCGTTGGGAATCCACTTAACCTGGAACTCCCATAACTGCAGGTACAGGAGGGGGGTGGTCCTCTCCTGCCCCAATTACCTGCCCCCTTGGTCTCAAGCACCACGCTCTAGAAAGGGGACTCGCCCAAGCTGCCATGGCGATACGGGCCTAAGCCTCCATACCCGGGCTTCCCTGGCAAATGGCAGCCTCGGCAGCATGAGCCAAACACAGGCCGAGGCTCACAGCAAAGGCGCACCCTCCCCTGGGCTTCTTACAGGGCAGGAAGAAGGAAAGAGAATGTAGCCATCAGGCCAGGCCAGAGGTGTGCAGTGCAAGTGTCCAGGAGGCTCCTACTAGGAGGCTGGTTGCCATCCATGCTTCCAACTGGAGATCAGGACGCCCAGTTATACAGACGGACGGCGCTCTACCTGGCCAGCCCTCAGCGCTGGAGCCGCGCATTCTGCTCCCTGACGCATAAGTAACACCATGATGGATGTGCTCACACAGGCAGGCAGAGGGCACTGCTGGTGGGGCCAGCGGCCCACAGCCAACTGTCCGAGCTCACCTCCTAACTCTGTGTCGTGGCCGGATAACCTTGGGCTCCACAACTTTCGTAAGTTCTTTATCACGAGCCACCTCCAGGGACAGGAGCTGGGACGTCCACTGTGCCTGGGGCAGGAAGTCCATGGTAAGCGCGGCACTGCCATTTCAAACAATTCCACGTGAGCATTTCTGACTGATTCCTTTGGATAAACTTCCAAATGCAGGACAGCCAGGTCAAAGGGTATTTTGCAAACCTGCTGTGCCACCTGCATGGCCCTCCCTGTTACAGCTGCTAGGCGGGTCAGACTCACCTGGCTCTGATCCTGGTTTGGCAGCACTGAGCGGGGCCTGAGACTCAGTTTCTAAGGCGGTGCTGATGCCGCTGGTCTAGGACCACACTCTGAGTAGGAGGGGGGGGGGGGTTGCTGTAGCGGGGAGGTGCCCCAGGCGCTCACAGTTCTTGCCATCCCCTTCTCGCAGGAAGCCTGGTGCTCAGTGGGGCGGGACAGACCAGGGACCCAGAGAGTGTGTTCCTGGCTGGTTGGTATGGAGCCGCGGGGGCTGGAGAAGCCGGTGCTGGCACCCTGCCCGCGTCCGCACAGCTCCTGCCCTCCCCGAGGAGCCTGAATCTCTGCCATTAGCCGCCAGCCCAGATGGGCTGTTTATGCGCCAATTACTGCGAATCTATTCCGCCCAGAGAGGATTGGTGAGGCTGTTCTCTGCACCGAGGCCAGGCAGCGGGGGTCCAGCCTTGTGCGAGGCGGGCCTTCCCTGCAGCCTCCCAGCCTTCGGTTCGGCCCTGCGGCGCTGGAGCGGCGAGAGCACGGCAGGCCGAGGGAGACCCCGTCTGGACGCGAGCGCCCGTGCAGCGCCAGCCGCTCTCTCCGCCGCCTGCGGAGACAGCGTTTGCTGGGTTTCAGCTCCATCCGAGAGGCTGCAGAAGCCTCTGCGTGCCTCGGGCGGAAGCAGGGGAGGGGGAGGGAGTGGGGGAGGGGGTTGCACAAACACCCAACAACTTTAATCCAGGAGAAAGCTGGGGGAGAGCACAAAATGCTTAGTGTTTTGCTTTTCTCATGAGCCAGATAAAATTGCTGATCTGAGACCAGTTTTGCCTTCTGAAAGGGCAATTGCATATGGTCCGATATTCACCCTCAGTGCAAAGCTTCAGGGTTGTTTTTGTAAGTACCCCATTCTCAGGACACGCAATGCCAGCACATCTGTACACCATCACCTATCGCTCCCAACATCTACTGTATGTCACGGAATTTAAGGTGCCACCAAGCGTAAGGTCCTCTGGGCCCCTCAGTCCCACTGCCAGCTGGGGAATTCCTCTGGGGACCTTTAAGACTCAGGGCCATTTTCTCTTTCCAGCATTTCAGAGCTGCTGTGCTCCGTGATGAGCTTCCAACTGCCGCATGCCTGTGAAGACCGATGGGCCATCACAGGACAAAGAGCCCCACACGGCCTGGCATCTGTCTTGTGTCTGTGGGAGCTGGCCTCCTCCTCTTCTCTCCACCAAGGCCTTGCGGGCTGGTCCATCCCTGGGAGAGCAGTGGGGTGGCGTGGCAGGGGCCAAACTGAGAAGCTGGGGTGGGTGTGGGGGAGGGGGCTGAGCTCTGTCTGAGAAACGAAGATGCCAGTAAGCAGACAGCTTACTGACTCCCTGGTCCTGACCTTCCAGAGTAAGGAGGCTGTGGCCACGCTGGAGGAACAGGGTGACCCCCCCTCCCACAGGTGATGAACTGCGCAAGCACCTAGGGCAGGACCAGTGTGTTACTCCGGTGATGAGGCTTCTGGGAGAGCAGGGCAGCCTCCCAAGTTTTTCCAAAATGACTTGAGGGAGCAGAGAAAGGAGACTGGCCTGGGGTCTTATTGTGGTTGGGGTGGGGTCAAGAAAGGAGTTGGATGGAGCTGTGTGGTTTGAGTCCCCTGCAATGAGGTGGGCAGCACCTGGGATTTCCTGTGAGCCTGCCTGGATGGGGGACAAAGAGAAAGCAGGGTGAGGTTTAATGGCTCCCAGCACCCAGGATCTGAAATGGAGTCACTCTCCTTCCCATCTACAGGCCCGCTTCCTGGTTCCAGATTAAAACACTGGCCATCCTGTGTCTGGCATGACTCTCATGACATGCATCACATGCTATATATGTGTACACACGTGCACATACACCATGCAGGGAGCATGATGACCCTTGTGAGTCTCCAGCATATTAGCGTGTGGGGTACATTCAACCCACCTGTCCCAGAGCCACCTCACAGCAGTCCCACTGTCAAAATACACATCCGTTTCTAAATTATGAACAGTTCCACATGTACCAGCCACCCATATACCACCACCCAGATTGCACAAATGTTCATCACTTGCAGATTTGCTTAGGACTGCTTTTTAATGGGATCAAAGTTAGAGAGCTGAAGCTCCATCCCATTCTTTCCCTCTCACCCGGCCCAGAGACGACCTCCTACTGAAGCTACTGTGCACTAGTCCTGTCCCTGTTTCCCACCTGTGCCAGCACCCAGAAGCCCCATGCCTTAGACTCTGTGTCACCGAGTTTGCATAAAGATGAGAATACTGTTCAAACCCTTTAGCAGAGAAAGGAGACTGGCCTCATTTTTCTTCACTCAATAAAATGTTTTAGGTTTATTCATGTTGATCCATGCAGTTCTTAGTTATTTTTAAACTAGAGGCCCGATGCACAAAGATTTGTGCAAGAATGGGCCTTCCTTCCCCTGGCTGCCGGCAACACCTTTGCTCTGGCCGGAGCCACCTTTCTGCCTTCCCAAGCTGCCCAGAGGCCCAGAGCAGCTGGGGTGGTGCAGAACGCCTGTGTCATCACCATGGCCACCCCTGCCACTCCGTGCCTGCATATGCAAATTAACCTGCCATCTTTGTTGGGTTAATTTGCATACCCACTCCTGATTGGATGGTGGGCGTCATGAAGTTATGCTCAATTTGCATCTTTCTTTTTTATTAGTGTAGATGATTTTTTTGATATTTAAAAGTTGTAGTTTATTACAATAAAACACTATTTAAACAGACAGTAGAAAACTGTAACAAGCAGGTGTCTATGGAAACACTTGCACCTTATATTAAACATGGACAATATCTTTTTTCCCATTTTTTTTATTACATAAAGTATTGCAAAGATTAGTACATATATCTCTTTTTTTCCTCTCCCCTTCCCCCAGCTTCCCCTACCCCCCAGTGTTTTGTGTCCATTGGTTATACTTAAATGCATGCATAAAAGTCCTTTGGTTGATCTATTACCCCCCTAACCCTCCCTGTCCTTGTTGCTGTAATTTGACAGTCTGTTTGATGCTGCTCTGCCTCTGTATCTATTTTTGTTCACCAGTTTGTAATGGTTATTATTATCCATAGATGAGTGAGGATATGTGGTATTTTTCTTTCATTGACTGGTTTATTTCACTTAGCATTATGTTCTCCAGCTCCATCCATGCTGCTGCAAATGATAAGAACTCCTTCCTTTTTACAGCAGGATAGTATTCCATTGTGTAGATGTACCACAGTTTTCTAATCCATTCATCTGCTAATGGGCATTTAGGCTGTTTCCAAATCTTAGCTATGGTAAATTGTGCTGCTATGAACATAGGGATGCATATGTCCTTTCTGATTGGTGTTTCTGGTTTCTTGGGATATATTCCCAGAAGTGGGATCACTGGATCAAATGGCACTGGGAGTGCCATTTTTAATTTTTTTGAGAAAACTCTATACTGTTCTCCACAGTGGCTGCACCAATCTGCGTTCCCACCAGCAGTGCACGAGTGTTCCTTTT
Source organism: Murina feae (assembly GCA_004026665.1). Taxonomy (NCBI): domain Eukaryota; kingdom Metazoa; phylum Chordata; class Mammalia; order Chiroptera; family Vespertilionidae; genus Murina; species Murina feae. The sequence goes on along the minus strand of PVJC01001156.1, from coordinate 28,889 downwards.
TCTCTGCATCTTCTCTAGCATTTGTCGTTTGTTGATTTGTTGATGATAGCCATTCTTACAGGTGTGAGATGGTATCTCATTGTTGTTTTGATTTGCATCTCTCAGATAATTAGTGACTTTGAGCATGTTTTCATATGTCTCTTGGCTTTCTGAATGTCCTCTTTTGAAAAGTGTCTATTTAGGTCCTTTGCCCATTTTTTGATTGGATTGTTTATCTTCTTTTTGTTAACTTGTATGAGTTCCCTATAAATGTTGGAGATTAAACCTTTATCAGTGATAACATTGGCAAATATGTTCTCCCATGCAGTGGGCTTTCTTGTTGTTTTGCTGATGGTTTCTTTTGCTGTACAGAAGCTTTTTATTTTGATATAGTCTCGTTTGTTTATTTTCTCTTTAGTTTCCAATGCCCTAGGGGCTGTATCGGTGAAGAAATTGTTTTGGCATATGTCTGAAATTTTGTTGCCTTTGTATTCCTCTAGTATTTTTATGGTTTCCCGTCTTACATTTAAGTCCTTTATCCATTTTGGGTTTATTTTTGTGTATGGCGTAAGTTTGTGGTCTAGTTTCATTTTTTTTGCATATATCTGTCCAATTTTCTCAGCTCCATTTATTGAAGAGACTGTCTTGATTCCATTGTATGTTCTTGCCTCCTTTGTCAAATATTAATTGAGCATATTGGTTTGGGTTGATTTCTGGGTTCTCTGTTCTATTCCATTGATCTATATATCTATGCTTGTGCCAGTACCAGGCAGTTTTGAGAACAGTGGCTTTATAATACAGCTTGATATCTGGTATTGAGATCCGTCCTACTTTGTTCTTCTTTCTCAGGATCGCTGCAGCTATTTGGGGTCTTTTTTTATTCCAGATGAATTTTTGGAGAGTTCGTGCTAGGTCTGTGAAATATGCTGTTGGTATTTTAATGGGAAGTGCATTGAATTTATAGATTGCTTTGGGTAGTATGGACATTTTAATGATATTGATTCTACCAATCCATGAACATGGTATGTTCTTCCATTTGTTTATGTCTTCCTCTCTCTCTCTTTTCAACGTCCTGTAGTTTTCTGAGTAGAGGTCTTTTACCTCTTTAGTTAAGTTTATTCCTAGGTATCTTAGTTTTTGTGGTGTGATGGTAAATGGGATTGTTTTTTTAGTCTCTCTTTCTGTACATTCTCTTTTGGTGTACAAAAATGCCATAGATTTCTTGGCGTTAATTTTGTATCCTGCTACATTGCCAAATTCATTTATTAAGTCTAATAATTTTTTGATGGAGTCTTTAGGGTTTTTTATGTATAATATCATGTCATCTGAAAATAAGGACAGTTTTACTTCTTCTTTTCCAATTTGGGTGCCTTTTATATCTTCTTCTTGCCTAATCGCAATGGCTAATACTTCCAGTATTATGTCGTACAGGAGTGGTGAGAATGGGCAACCCTGTCTTGCTCCTGTTCTAAGGTGAAATGGTTTTAGTTTTTGCCCATTGAGTATGATGTTGGCTGTGGGTCTGTCATAAAGGGCTTTTATTATGTTGAGGTATGATCCTTCTATTCCTACCTTGCTGAGAGTTTTTATCAAAAACGGGTGCTGGATTTTATCAAATGCTTTTTCTGCATCAATTGATATGATTAAGTGGTTTTTATCCTTTAATTTGTTTATGTGATGTATCACGCTTATTGATTTGCAGATATTGTACCATCCTTGCATCCCTGGGATAAATCCTACTTGGTCATGGTGTATGATCTTTCTGATGTACTGCTGGATCCGATTTGCTAGGATTTTGTTGAGGATTTTGGCATCTATGTTCATGAGGGATATTGGCCTGTAATTCTCTTTCATTGTGTTGTCTTTGTCTGGTTTTGGTATTAGGGTAATGCTGGCTTCATAAAAAGAGTTTGGAAGTGTTCCTTCCTCTTGAATTTTTTTGGAATAGTCTGAGGTTTTAGATCTTCCTTGAATGTGTGGTAAAACTCTCCTGTGAAGCCATCTGGCCCTGTGCTTTTGTTTGCTGGGAGCTTTTTTATTACTGCTTCAATTTCTTCCATAGTGATTGGCCTATTGAGATTTTTAGAATCTTCCTGATTGAGTTTTGGAATGTTGTATTTTTCTAGGAATATGTCCATTTCCTCCAGGTTGTCCAGTTTGTTGGAACAGAGTTGTTCATAGTATTCTTTAACAATCCTTAGTATTTCTGTGGGGTCTGTTGTTATTTCTCCTCTTTCATTTCTGATTTTGTTTATTAGGGTCCTCTCTCTTTGCTTGTTGGTGAGCCTAGCTAGAGGTTCATCAATCTTGTTTATCCTTTCAAAGAGCCAGCACTTGGTTTTATTGATCTTTTGTATTGTTGGGTTTTTTTTGTCTCTATGTCATTTATTTCTGCTCTGACCTTTATTATTTCCTTCCTTCTGCTTACAGTGGGATTTTCTTGTTGCTCTCTTTCTAAATCTTTGAGTTGTAGGGTTAGGTAATTTATTATCATTGTTTCTTGTTTTCTGCAGTAAGTTTGTAGAGCTATGAACTTCCCTCTCAAGACTGCTTTCACTGTGTTCCATAGATTTGGGATTGTTGTGTTTTCATTGTCATTTGTTGCCATGACTTTTTTTTATCTCTTCTTTGATCTCTGTGGTAACCCAGTCATTGTTTAATAGCATGCTATTTAGTCTCCATGTGTTTGATTTTTTTGGATTACTTTTATTGTAGTTGATTTCCAGTTTTATGCAATTGTGATTTAAGAAGATGCTTGATATGATTTCTATCTTCTTGAATTTGAAGAGATTTTGCTTGTGACCAAATATATGGTCTATCTTTGAGAATGACCCATGTGCACTTGAAAAGAATGTGTATTCTGTGGCTTTGGGGTGAAGTGTTCTGAAGATGTCAATTAAGTCCATCTGATCTAGTGAGTCATTTAGGATTGATGTTTCTTTGCTGATTTTTTGCTTAGAGGATTTGTCCAATGGTGATAGTGGGGTATTAAAGTCCCCTACTATGATTGTATTGCTGTCAATCTCTCCCTCGATATCTTCCAGAAGTTTTTTTATGTATTTGGGTGCTCCTATATTGGGTGCGTATATGTTTACCAGAGTTATTTCTTCTTGAATTGTTCCCTTTAGTATTATGAAGTGGCCTTCGTTATCTCTTTTTATGTCTTTTACTTTGAGATCTAATTTGTCAGATATGAGTATTGCTACCCCAGCTTTTTTTCATTTCCATTCACCCGTAAAACCTTTTTTCATCCCTTCACCATCAGTCTGTGTGCGTCTTTTTTTCTGAGGTGAGTTTCCTGTAGATAGCAGATATATGGGTCATGTTTTCTTATCCACTCAGTTACCCTATGTCTTTTGATTGGGGCATTTAATCCATTTACATTTAAAGATATTATTGATAAATACTTGTTTGTTGCCATTTTTATTCTTTACCCCTGTGTTCCTTCTACGTTTCCTATTTTTTCTTTTTTCAGTAGGCCCTTTAACATTTCTTGCATTGCTGGTTTGGTAGTAACAAACTCCCTTAGTCTTTTTTTGTCTGTGAAGCTCTTGATTTCACCCTCAATTTTGATTGATAGCCTTGCTGGGTACATAGATGATTGATATAATCATTAGTACATTATTCCACTGTGTAACTAAACCCCACCTTCTTAACTAGTTTGTATCCTGATAAGCTTTTGGTTGTTTCTAATTTATGCTTATAATCATTGTTTTTTAGATGAAGAGGCAAGACCACTCGGGAAGTGACAGGCCAGGAGATGAGCACAGATCAGACTCCAAATCTCCAGTCCCTCTACTTCATCAGTAGAGCAACACATGCCACTTGGAGCCTCGGCAAAACCACACATACCTGTGGTGAGGTCACCTGACTGCAACCACATGAGCCAGGACCACTCAGGCAGCTCCCACATTCTTGACCTACGAAACCATAGGATAATGCATGTTTGTTGTTTTAAGCTTCTGAGTTTGGGGATATTTGTCATACAGCAGCAGGTAACCAATACACTCGTTTAGCATCGACCAGAGGCCAGGAGGTAGAATGCAGGTGGACTTGGACATCCAGCTGGCTTCACCACCAATAGCCTCAAAGTATCTCTTCCTCCTAGTGTCCTGGCCTCAGAGGGCATGTGATGAATCAGAAACCACCAGCATGGACCCCATCACAGCTTGCTGAGCTGTGGCCCCCTCACATGAGCAGAGCACCTGGGTGGCATGTCTGTGTAAGCACCAATGGTAAACGTGCCCCTCCCAGCCCTCCTGCAACCCTGCCAATTCCTTCAAAATACTGACTGGCTCCCTCCTGTTAGGTTGGAAGGGGGTCGAGGGGTTAATGCATGCCTCCACAAGGCAGATGGTGACACAGATCTGGTCCCTCCCTGAAATGTCCCCACAAGGTCAGCTACCAGACAGAGGACACAGATTCTTGCCTGGAAGCCTGAAGACCCCCAGGCAGGAACGCCCACAACTCATGCTTCCCCACCCTCACTGAACAGCTGTATAAAAAAACACCGCTTACTCCCTCTCTACACCAGGAGCCCCGGGGCCTCTGGACTTTGCCTGGAGAGCGCAGAATAAATTCCCTTCCTTCAATCTTCCTGAGTCTCTGACTCAGTTTCCTCCTGTGCCTCGAACCTCACACCTCCAGAGACTGTAATACTATGAAGTAAACTCAGACACAGCTCCAGTCTGCAGGGAGCTAGTTTCCAGTTGAACTTTCTTCCCAAATATAAATTATTGACACAGAATCTGGCACATGAAGAGTTTTGGAATTTTATGTTATGAAGTTTTGGAGTCTGATCAGCCTAGATTTCCAACCTTCCTCCCCTCACTGGTTGTGGGGGTGAAGGGGTAGAGCAAGTGAGCTTGCACACTCAGGGTCCTTCAGTGCAGGCTTGTACCCGAGAGGGAGCCCCCCTCGTCCTTGTGGCCCTGGTTTCAACTTTAGATAAGGCTCATGTGTACCCATGTGTGTACACGTGTGTGTGAGTGTGAATATGTGTATGTTCATGAATGCTTCTCTCTGTGTGTGAATGCTTGTATATGTGTATATGTATTTATGTATATACATGTATATGTAAGTACATGTGTGTATGCATGTACATTTGCATATTTGTATGTTTGTGTCCATATGTGCATTGTGTATGTGTGTGCATATGTCTATATAAGCAAGCGTGTATATGTGGGTGGGTATGTTTATGTTGGTAGGTGTTACATGTATAAATGTACATGTCTATATATGTATGTGTACAGGAATGTGTTGTGCATGTATATGTGTGTATGTGCATGTTGCACACCTAGCAGTAGCTACTGAGCACTTATGGGACCACATCATTCTAAGAACTTTACATTTATTAACCCATTTACTCCTGTGATGTAGTTTTACCATTATCCCCATTTTGCAGATGAGGAAACTAGGGCTCAGAGCGGCAGATGGTTTTTCTAAAGTCACATGGCTGGTAGACCTGCGACCAGGGGGCAAAGCCAGACAACACAACTTGCAGCTCACACTCTGAACTCTAAGTCATGTGTGTGAAGATGTAAACAAACCTATTTCTCCTTCTCAGCCACTCAGCAGAGTGCGCTCTCGCCCACCATCTTTCCTTTCGTTTCAGGCCCTTTGCAGTTTAGGAGAACAAGGAATCCCGGCGAGTATCTGTCCATAGGCTCACTTCAGAGGGGAGGACTCCAAGGACAGAGCGACTCCCCCAAGCTCACATGGCCGGGCAGGCGTGCCTCCAGACCTGCCTGGAGCCTGGGGGAGCCAGAGGGGGAGGTGGGACCCTACATGCCCTCAGACTGAACAGCTGGCTGTTTGCAACCCAGCTGCACAGCTGTGTCCTTCCTCGGGCAGCCACCAGGACCAGCTCTGTTGCTCTGAAGCAGTCTCTTCCCGCAGCACACGGGGCAGCCACTCCCCAGGTGCCTCCTGCCTGACCATTCATCCTCCCAGAGGGCGGGTTTCCTTTTTCTCCTCACTGCAAGCTTTAGTGGGAAGGGAAAGGAAAGAAAAAGGCCAGAGGAGACCAAAAGGCAGGGGCAGTGCCTCCAGTGCATATATTTAGCCTGAGCAGAGGAGGGAGGCTGCTCCTTCCAAGCCTCAGGCCTCACCCCGTCTGCCTGCTGGGTGGGATCACAGAGGGGAGGAGGAAAAGGAGGGGGGAGAGGGGAGGGGAATGGGGAGGGGAAGGGGGAGGGGAAAAGGAGGGGGAGGAGGGAGAGGGCACAGCCTGCGGCAACAGCTGTCGGTGCTCCTCCCCTTTGGCCGACAGACAGGCTGGCCTTGGCCAGAAATTGTATGTTTTGAAGCTTTCCCTGAACCAGAAGCCCCAGGACAGCGCCGGTTTTGTGGTTGTTGTTTGAATTCTTGAAATCAGTTTGCATTTTTCCCCCCTTTGACTTTTAAAACTGCGTTTCATTATGTAATATATACTTATTGTAGAAAACGAGAAACTATAAATAAGCATAAAGAAGAGTTTAAAACCTCCCAATTCCACTGCGAGGAAATACACCAACTTGATCCACACATAACAAAGATGACCCTCACGGGCAAGAAGCCAGACCCTCCCAGGCATGTCATTACTACTGAGTTCAAATAGGCCGAACTACCCTGCGGTGTGAGAAGCCGGGGTGGCCGTCACTCTGGGAGAGGGGACGCTCTACTGCTTGGACTCTACCCAGCATCTGCATTTGTGAAAACACACCAGGCTGCACATCTGTGATCTGTGCACTTCCCCATGTGCATGGTCAAGAAAAGCTTTACTAAGTAAAAGCTTGCTCCTTCTATTCCCAACGGATCACCAATATTAACATTTTTGGGATTTTCCGTATAGGCCATTTCCCCATACATATATGCATATTTTTCATGGAAAGATACAGTTTTGCTCTACCTCCTGTGTTTTCACAGGAAGAGAGTGAATGCAGAAGTCAGACTGTGGGGGCCGAGGGGGCAAGGTCCCACCCTGAACCTCCAACCCAGCGGCTCCCCTCCCTCATGGTTGGGGTGAGGGCAGTAGTGAGCACTCACTAACTGAACTCTTATTCTTCATTTGCTCCTTTTACTTCCTCTACTGCAGACATCTTTCCAAACCAAGAAATCACCCTGTGCCTGTATACAAGGGAGCCTCCAATACAGGGAATTGCCCTATCAAATCCTCCACAATGTTTTTGGCCCAACCTGAATATAGAAATGTTTTGGATGTCAATGAAATAGTCACAGGAATATGTATACATTTAATTCATGAAAAATTTGCATTTTTTAGAATCATAAGTGAGATCAAATAGGATGTGTGGTAGAGACTGCTGAGTTTTCCATCAAACCGTTTCCCTCTTCCTCCTGGAGGTACAGACTGCCTCCCTTTCCCAGCCACCCGGGAAGGCAGTACAGAACCAAGACGGAGACTGCCCACTGGACTACGGCAGTGATATGCCACATCACTTCTGGGCCTGGTCTCAGAGACCTTCCAAGTCCAGCCTTTCCAAGCTCACACCCCATCTGCTGGCTGGACGCTGGATCCAGCCCAGGATGCTGAGCCCCATGGGATGGGGGCCCTAAAGCCCCCCAAACACCCAATCAAATTTAGGTGAGAAAGAATGACCCCCTGGCTTTACTTCACATGATTGTCTTAGTTGTTTGGTGCACTGATTGACGCCTCCTAAATCAAGACATTAATGTAAATCAATGCCTTCCCACTTCATATTTCCTTAGTCAATTTTATTCAAATCCATCGCATGTATTGTGGACAGCGCGTCTTTATCTTCAAGAACCACTTCCCGAGTCCTCAAACGCAGTTTTCTAAAGCATATCCTTTTGTTTTCACTTGAGTCCTATGAGACTGTCATTCATTCAAGACATTGTTGGCTATGGTTTTACCAAGATACACGTCTCTATGACAAAATATTAAGGCAGTTTGCCTCCAGTTGACTTGTAGGTTGTGACCCTTGGCCTTCACAATCTAAGCACTTACAGTATTCCTTTCAAAGGGGATCTTTAAACAGCTTATTCACGGTGACATCTACACTCGTCAGGTCCTCCTGGAGGAAGACTGGCTAGATCTACGTTAATTTTGAGGGTTCTTTTTTATTGCTTCCCTCCAGTTATCCACATAAGGATCTGTATCTAGCCTTGTTGGAGGACATTCCGAACAAGGTGTCTTCCCCAAATGAATTTAGTTGTTCAAAATAAAATAATTGAAAGACTGACTTATACAGACGCAATTATTAAATGAGTTTATTTTTAAACTGAGCTCTTCTATTTTTGTTATTATTTACTCTTATTTTGGAGATTTTTAAACATACAAAAGTAGGATGAAGTGTGTGATGGACATTGGTATAGACAGCACCCAGTTTCCACAGTGATGGCTATATGGCCCCATTTTGTGTTGTCTCTCCCATGTATACCACACACTCGCTGTTGTAAGGAATCCATTTCCCCCCACTGCTTTTTCTATTTATTTGCAGATAGTTGGTATACAACACTTGTTATTTGTTGACTTTTAAAAATATATATATTTTATTGGTTTTTTACAGAGAGGAAGGGAGAGGGATAGAGAGTTAGAAACATCGATGAGAGAGAAACATCAATCAGCTGCCTCCTGTACACCCCCTACTGGGGATGTGCCCACAACCAAAGTACATGCCCTTGACCGGAATCGAACCTGGGACCCTTCAGTCTGCAGACCGACGCTCTATCCACTGAGCCAAACCAGTTTGGGATTGTTGACTTTTTTATAACAGCCATTCTGACTGATGTGAGTTGGTATCTCATTGTGGTTTTGATTTGCCCTGTGATTAGTGATGATGAGTGATGTCTTTGAATATGTCTCTTCCCACCTGTATACCTCCTTGGGGAAAATGTCTTTCCTGCTTATTTTTTAAATCAGATTTTTTTAAATTATAGAGTTGTATGAGTTTCTTATATATTTTGAATACCAATCCCTGATCAGATACATCATTAGAGAAAATATTCTCTATTTTAATGTTGCCTTTTTGTTTCGTTTATGGTTTCCTTCTCTGTGCAGATTTTTAGTTTGATGAAGTTCATCATTGATGTTTCTAGCTCTCTCTCCCTCTTCCTTCCTCTCTGAAATCAATAAAAATACATTAAAAAAATGTCTGTGAAGTGCTGAACACAATAAATTCTGATTAATATTATTTTTATCCATAATCTCTTTTCTAATATTTTGAAAGCTGGGTGGGGGCAAGCTGGATGACAGAAATGCTCCATTTTAATCTGGGCCATGAGATTCCCTCAAATGGGGGAGCTGGTGAGAGGCACTCAAGCCCAATGGCTTCCCCTCAAGAATTCAGCCACATCTTCAGTCATTATTCCAGGGGGCACTGTTGGCATCCCAAGGCAGCATAGCTCTATTTGATGCCCAGAAATTGCGGAATGTTTAACTTCCCCACCTCCTGCCTACTAAATGCCAATAGTACCACCACGTCACTGGGTCAGCCACAACAGCCAAGACAAAGACTGTGGATGAGTTGGTTCTTATGCACTTCTTGCCCCCCAGAAATGCCTGTGGGAGGCCTCGCCTTGGGAGAGTCAAGGTCCTGTGGTCGTGAGAGTGAGGGCCAAGATTGTCCCTTGTTTGCTCACCAGTGTCCCAACATCTTCATTTATACCCACAGTCTGGGGTCACCCTCACCAACACTTTCTGTGCCCGGATCCACCTCACTGTTATAGGCAGACTGTGTCCCACAAAAGTCATATGTCAGAGTCCTAACCTCCCAGGACTTCAGAATGTGACCATATTTGGACACAGGGTTTCTACAGAGGTCATCAAGTTAAAATGAGGTCACATGGGTGGGCCCCAATGCAAAAGGACTGATATCCTTATAAGAAGAGGAGATTAGGACACAGGGGTATGAATAGTGGGAGGACATCGGGAGAGGATAGCCATCTGCAAGTCAAGCCTGAGACAGACTCCTCCCTCACACCCCTCAGGAGAAACCAACCCTGCTGACACTTGCTCTCTGACTTCCAGCCGCCGGGACTGTGGGAAATTCCATTTCTGCTGTTTAAACCACCCTGTCAGGAAACAAACACACTCAGCTGGCCAGGCTGGACTCCCGCCACGCAAAGGCAGGTGGTCTGAGATACTCAGCCAGTCAAATGCCCGCTGTGGGCAGAGCCATCTGTCCCCGCACACGAATAAACCAGGCCCCTTCTGGTAAAAGCACGGTCCAGTCTGAGAGAAGGGATTTCTGCCTTGAGCCCATCCAAACTGGTGCTGGTGTTGGAGTAAATTGGGGAATGATGTGAGATTTCAGGTTAAGGAATCAAAGCTATTTTCTTTCTCTTGTTAAACATTTAAATTCAATAGTTCATGTAGGGAATTCACCTGGGAAGCGTATCCTTAGGATTCAGACACAGGGTTTATGATTTTTACTTTTACCTACAATCTAACACCACCTACCTTCCAGAAAAGGGTTCCGCAGGAAGATCCCATCAAATAAGTTAAGTTTAGGGGGGAAAGCTCCCCTCCCTTCCCTTCCTTCCTTCCACCTGTTAAACATACGTCTCAGAGTTTGGCAATCTTTTTCAGTAAAGGGCCATTTAGTAAATATTTTTGGTTTTGCAGATATGTGGTCTCTGTTAAAAGTACTGGACTCTCTGATTGTAGAACCAAAGCAGTCGGAGTAATATGTAAAATGATGGGCATGGCTGTGTTCCAATAAAACTTTAATTACAAAAACAGGCAGTGGCTACAGGCTGTAATTCACCAACTGTTGATGCAATTCATCTAAACTCAGAGAGAGAGAAATGTCCACCTTGATTCAGCTACCTCAGCCATAGGTATAAAAAGACCCCTTGGCCGAGAGCTTGAGCCCGAGTCAGGGCTGAGGTACAACTGCACTGGAGGTCAACAGCTGTGACTCTAGGGTGACTTTAGGACAAGTTACAAACCTCTGAGCCAGTTGTTGTTAGTGAAAGGAACTTAGTAGTCCCTGTTTTGGGGTCACTATGAAAATAAGTGGGCTGATATGTGTGAGGGGTTCAGCCCAGTGGCTGACATAGGAATGGTTGAGGACCTACAGTTATCAAAGCAGGCAGCCCCGCCAGGAAAAAGGATGGTTTCTTCTTTAGCTGGGAGATGGGTGTCCTTCTGAGCTAGGAGAAGAAGGCGCACGAGGGAGGCAGAGGTAATTAATAAATCAGGGCCCGCTGGGGCAGGAGGGAGTTGAATTGAGAGCAGGTAGGAGGAGGCAGACAGGAAAGCAGGAAAGCTCTGTCCTTTGCTGGTAACTTCCAATGGCTCTTTTTTCTGAGGTTTGTCTCCCCCTCTCGATTATGCTGTCCATGCTGGCAGGGACAAAGGGAATTTTTTACGACCATGTCTCCAGGTCTTAGCACACATGCGGCAGGTGCCCACAAAGGGATAGGTGGGAAATAGGGCAAAAAAAAAAAAAAAAAGGCTTATTGTACACTTGAAACCTATATAATTTTATTAGCCAATATCACCCCATTAAAAATTACAAAAAAGAAAAAGAAAGAAAGAGAAGAGAAGAAAAAAAAGAGTTCCTTCTGGGAAAAAAAAAATGACACCTCATCTGGGATGGGGTCGAGGGAGGTTGGGGGGAAGGGAAAGGAACTAGCCGGGAGGGGAAAGCACCCGGACAGAACTCAAAAACAGCGAATGCACGGTGTGAACCACATTTGGGTCCTGCTTTTAGGAAATTACATAAAGATACCACTGGATAAACATGAACATGGCTCAGGCAGTGATGATACTAAGAGAATATTTGTATTAGGTAACTCGCTGGCATGACAGACACTTTCTTTTGGTCTTTATCAGTCAGAGAATGTCCTAGAATATGTACATGCAAATGACACAATGTCTGGAATTTGCAAGTTTGGGGCTAAACTAAAGAGAAGAATGGAAAGCAGTTGAAACAAGATTGGCAAAATGGCAAAATGTTGAGTTGAAGCTGGTGACAGCTACATAGGGCTAATTATGCTCTTTTCTCTATGTTCGTGTAGGTTTTAAATAGTCTGTAATAAAAGGTTAACAATAATTTTTCTTAAAAAGCATTGGATCATAGTTTAGAAATCTGCTGTATGGCATAGTGCCTGTAGTTAATGGTACTGTATTGTGCACTTTAAGTTTTGTTAAGAGGGTAGGTCTCATGTTTACTAGGGGCCCGGTGCAAGAATTTGTGTACCTGGAAAGGAACTGTGGCCGAGGCTGCAGTGGGCACAGGGGCAGGTCTTGGCCCATCTTCTGCGCCCCTGCCTGGCCCCTCCTGCTACGGCCCCGGTCCCCTGTCTGCTGGTAGCCCCACTCCCACCGCCGCCGCTCCCATGTGTTGATGGTGCTGGCCCTGTTTGCATCTGCTGATGGGACTGAGTGATCGGGGCCGGCGCCAGGTGCTGGCAGTGGGTGCGAGCAGGGCTGGCACCACAGCAGATGAGAGTGCTGGGCAGGACCCCAGTGCGTGGGAGCAAAGAATTTTCTGTAACCACCAGAGGCTTGTCCCGATGACAGCAATCAGCACCCTGCCTTGGTCTGGCAGCCCCAACTCACCTGCTCCACCATCCCACCATGGCTGATGCCCACCATGTTCCGCACTCTGCCACCTGCTGCCAATGCCTGCCATGTTCTCTGTGTGCCCCTTAGTGGTCAGTGCCCGTCATAGCAACCGGTTGGTTGTTTGATTGTTCCCTATTTGTTCTATTTGCATATTAGGGTTTTATATATATAGATGGTGGTGATGGTTTCATGGGTGTGTGCATATGTCCAAACTCAAATTATGTACATTAAATATGTGCAGGTTTTTGTATGTCAATTATACCTCAATAAAGTTTTCTTTTTCTTTTTAAAAAGAGCAAGGGACAGAGTTAGAGGGAAAAAGAGCACTGGAACTATGTTGGGTGCACAGCTCCTCGGACGCCAGGCATTAGAAGAAGACGTGAGAAGTCATAGGCACATACAGGAGAGATTTTACTGTAGATCAAGTGGCATTGCTGCAACAGGAGCCATCAGACAGAGTAGTTCTTCAAAGTAGCCCCACAAAAGCAGTTGCCCAAAGCAGCCCACAACTGGCTTGTCACTGGCAATTTATGTATCTGCTCAAACAGAAGAGGCCTCGTGCCAATTAGCGATACACACTCAAACACAAGAGGCCTTGTGGCAGTGGTTCTCAACCTGCTGACCCTTTAAATACAGTTCCTCATGTTGTGACCCAACCATAAAATTATTTTCATTGCTACTTCATAGCTGTAATGTTGCTACTGTTATGAATCGTAATGTAAATACCTGATATGCAGGTTGGTCTTAGGCAACCCCTGTGAAAGGGTCATTAGACCACCAAAAGGGTCGTGACCCACAAGTTGAGAACCGCTGCTTGTGCCAATTCGTGACATTCATCTACATGTTACACAAGGGTGTGTGTGTGTGCTGTACATATATTGCTACTACTGAGTCACTGTCCTCACACTTGCAGAGAGCAAAAGGGGCCTTTCACCTGCTAATTCTGCTGTGTCCTTGCCTGTACACATGCATAGGGAAAATTGGCCTTGATCATCCAGTGTGCTCTAATTAGGGTTCCCAGAAACTGCCACTGGGTGTGTCCACTAAGGCAATAGTGTCTAATCCAACAGACCAATGTCCCCTTCCTAGCAAATAATTTCACACCTCCATTGCCATCTTGACATGAAATGCATAGAAACCCAACAATTTCCTCAACTCCACTTAATGGCCAGCTGCAATTTGCAACAGATCTAAAAGGAAACAAATCAATCTACATATATAAAAGCCTAAGCAACCATTATGACTGAACGACCAGAATGACTGGAACGACCTAAAGACCAGTCGATGGTCACTATGACTTCTGGCTGAGCGGTGGTCAGTGTGTTCCCACAGTGAGAGCACCGCTCAGCCAGAAGCTTGGTTCATGGCTGGCGAGCGCAGCTGTGATGGCAGGAGCCTCTTCTGCCTCCATGGCTGTGCTACCAGGCGGTGGCAGCAGCAGCAGGTGCAGCGGGGCTGGGATGAGCAGCAGCGGAGCTGCACCCAGCTCTGGCTGGGGCTCCTCCCTGGCCACTTGCTGCTTCAGCACTGCTACATCCCTCGGGGTGCAACATCGGGGCCGAAACCCAGCAGTGCGACATCTCCCTGAGGGGTCCCAGATTACAAGAGGGCACAGGCCAAACTGAGGGGCCCCACCTGTGCACTATTCCGTGCACCGAGCCTCTAATAGAAACATAAAATAGCACGGTTTTCAATGTGGCGATGCTCATCTGTGCCCTCCCCCTCCCCTGGGAAGAGAGAGGGGACCTATCAGCTCAGGTTCACACAAGCATGACAGTAGAGATGACACCTGACCAAATGTGGAGAACGGGACCCACCTACCGGTTGTGTGGCTTTTCAAATGGTGGAAACCTCTTGACAAAGTGCTGAACAAGCACAGTGTCCTCACCATTAGCAAAATAGTTGCATGCCTGGTCTTTGTGGGTAGTCTCTGGATTTTGCTCACACTACAGAGCAGTTAGGAGTCTCAATCAATAGGCTCACACCCTACCTGGGTACCGAAAGGCCCACTGGCAGAAAATCTTGATTTACATGAATTTCTGCCTCAGTGCCTGCATGGCATACACACACATTAAACTTCAGATAAACCTCTGATTACCCACTGAAGGACTAAGGGAAGAATTTTCATGTATCCAGACCACCTGCATCTCTTATCCAGACCACCTGCATCTCTTATCCAGATCACCTGCATCTACTATCCAGACCACTGCATCTCTTATCCAGACCACTGCATCTCTTATCCAGACCACCTGCATCTCTTATCCAGACCACTGCATCTCTTATCCAGACCACCTGCATCTCTTATCCAGACCACCTGCATCTCTTATCCAGACCACCTGCATCTCTTATCCAGATCACCTGCATCTAGAGGATTACCATCTTGGACCAATCCAGAGGCTAAGAATGCAGGACTGATTCTTCTCAAGGATATACTTTGAGCTGTCAGAACCCTCAACTTTGCTTTCTTCTTCAGAACACTCTGGGTATTGCCCAGTTGTGTTTCCAGTTTCCAAACCCTAAGACATTTGAATAAATATTTATTTAAAAAAAAATAGTTGCATTCCTGGCAATGGTGCAGAGTAAATACATACAAAACCATACTTCCTGTCTGTCTGTAAAATGGAGTTTTGTTCTAGACACACACAGTTATAAAAGGGTTTCTGCCTGTGTGATTCTATCACAGGATGTACACATGTATGTAGGATGCTGGTTGGGTGTGATGATCAGAATCTGTGCCTGGCACCCCCCCATGAGTGAGCAGCACCCCGGATCACTGTGACACATTACCTCCTTCCAGAAACTTACAACTTCATCACAGTGTTGGACAATCCACCAGGGTTTAGGTGTGCTGGCCAGGGCATCAACCAATCGGCCTTTTTTTTTTTTTTTTCTTGCCTTTTCCCAGTGATGGTGGCAGCCTGGAAGTAGGAGTGGATGCAAACAACAGTGACCCAGGCTGGGACCTTCCAGCTACAGGTGCCCAGGAGCTGCAGAGAGCCCAGGTGAGCCTGCCTTCTCCCTGGCTCCTTCCTGGGCGGGCAGAGGAGTGGAGGCGGCAGGTGGGAACCAGGAGGGAGGCCAGGCCACACCCTAGGGCTGACTCTAACCAGAAATCAGGCGGAGCTCTGGAGCCAGACTGAGGTGGACCTGGGCAGCTGTCCCCGAGGCTCAGTGTGTGGTTATATTAGCAGTGGGAGGCAGGGAGGACAGAGGTCAGAGGCCTTGGAGGCTACTGTGAGGGCTCCCAGGATTCCACGCATCAGGAAGCAAAACTCCAGAGAGAGATTTCAGAGTTCAAATGGTGTGAATGTTGAATTGAGTAACTAATGTGGCGGTAGAAGGCATGTGTTGTTAATGGCCCATCATGGCCCCCACGGTGGGTTTCAGCCTGAGAAGTGCCCTGGATCCAGGCTTCTCCGGCCATCCTCACCCGGCCTCATCCATCTTCCTTCTATGGAGGCTGCTCTGCCCGCCACTACTGCTGGGTCAGCAATCCTGTCCCCTTGGCTGAACAGGACTCTGGCCGAGTAGCCTGCGGTCCTTTTGTAAACATAAGTAACACCCATCACACAGGGGAACAATGGCCTCATTCAGGCCGAGACTGTAACTCAGAAGACAGATGAAGCCGCATTGCTTTCATCTCAGAGGCCAGGAAGCCTGACCTACCACCCAGGCTCCATGGTGTCAGGGGCACGGCCACCACTGAGTGCTCACTTGTCACGTGGGTGTCCTCACGTGAAGGCCTCACTGCACGATAGGTGCCACTACTGGATGTGAGGCCGCACACACAGGCTGAGGGGCTAGTGCTGGGTGGACAGCCATGGCTGTGAAATCACTCTGCGTGATCGGGGTTGGTGCTGAGAAGCGAATATTGTCCCGCTGTAAGGTGGCTCCCTCTGTCCAGGAGGCTCATTAGGGGTCAAATGAGTTAGAGGAAGAGGGATAGTAAATGGGGTGCCAGCAGGGCTCCTGCTGGTGGGGCCTCAGACACCACTGTCCCACTCCCGGGGCCTCATGTAGGGTCATGTCTGGCTCACTGAGCATCACAGGGACAAGTCCCTGAGCTGGGTCCCACCCTGCACAGCAGGAAGAAAAGGCCGTCATCTGTGTTTCCAGATCCTTCTCTGGCCACCTCCAGTCTTTGTAGGCGGCATTTCCCCCAGGGCTCATTGTGTCACTGTGGTGGGCTGAGAATTGGCCCTGGGAGGCATCCGTCTTGATCCCTGGGCTCTGCAGGACTGTGAACAGACATGGCAATGGAGGATCTTGAGTAGGAGCGGATCCTAGGTTATCTGGGTGCGCCTTGTAAAAGGGAGGCAGACAGAGATTTGACCACAGAAGCGGAAGACACGGGAAGCAGGGAGAGGTGATGTGACGTGGGGCCACGAACGAGGACTGTGGCACCTTGAGACGCCAGAAAAGAGGAGGAAGCCAGCCTTCCCCCGGAGCCTCCAGGAGGCACCAGCCCCATGACACCTGGTTTTAGCCCCTTGAGGCCTATGTGGGATTTCTGACCTCCAGAGCTGTCAGAGTTTGTGGTCATTTGTTACAGAAGCCACAGGACACTCGTGCAGCTGCCTACCACCCTGAGAAGGTAGAAGAGGTGCAGTGGGTTTGGGTTTCAAATGATTATTCTCAAATGCCTGCGTCAAGAGCTACACAGATTAGCATCCTGCGCTGCTAGGACGTGTGCGCTCCAGTGGTGGGTGGCATCACCGTCCTCACCATCATATTATCACAGACCTGACCCCTCACTCCCATTCCATCTGTGAAGTTAGTGGGCCCGCAATGGGCACAGGGCAACGGGCTTTTTAAAACTGACCTCTTGCTATGTGCCTCGCATCCTCACACGCTTCTACGAAATGGAGACTTTCACAGCCGCTGCATGGAGGGGCTCACTCACAGTTCCCTTTCCCGCTCCTGGGGCCCCATGGCCATCTGAGGAGCCCTGCCCAGAGGTGACCTGCTCAGTGGCGCCTTTCCCACATTCCCTGGGGTGGAATAGACCCTCCCCCATGTTTCCCACAACACCTGAGTGTTGCCAAACCCCCACTCTGACTTGTGCAGGTAAGGATTAGGGACAGGGCAGTGTGGAGAACAACAGGGGCCCTGAGAGCAGCCAGTCCTGGGTCTAGGCCCCTGCCCCTCTACCCTGGCATTCCCTCCTCCTCAAGGAGAGATGCAATGCTTACCTCTCCAGGGTACTGGAGGCTAAGCAAGACCACGAAGGCCTCTATCCTAGCCCCACTCGCCCAGGCCACCAACCACGAGACTTCAATATTCAGCATGGACTGAATGCATTTATTCATTCAACTAACATTTATTAGCTGTCCACTGAGTGTGGGTTGCTGAGCTAAAAGTTGAGCGAATGAAGAAAGATCCTTGTGCTGGTGAAAATGGAACTGTCCAGGGAAGCTGTCCCTTCTCCCTCCCTGCCACTGGGGGGCCCACCAGCTCCATGGATGCAGGGCAGTCCCTTGCGGACAGGCACCCAGGCCAGGGCTGTGTGTCTCCTGGAACCAGGCATTGCTCAGCTCAGGACTATAAACACATTCCACGTGGCCTCCTCTGGGGGGAGTAACATCCTCGCTCACAGACTCGGAGGATTGTTGTCCAAAGGCCACCATGCAGCTCCCCTGAGCTGTCCAGTTGACCCCATGCTCCTGTTGATAGGTAAACTGAGACCTGGCACGGATGGGGACTTGCCCAAGGTCGCTTGGGAGTCAGGGGCGGAGTCCAAGCCCCTGAAACTCAGCCAAGCACGGGTTCCGATGGACTCCAGGCCTCATTACAGCCAGAAACATGGCTCAGGCAGAGGCAGGCAGCCAGCCTGCACGGGGACTTTCCTTTCTGGGCGCGGGATGGCGCCCATCGCCATGTCCATGGGGCCGCCCTGAACATCCGATGTGTTGCACAGAAGCTCTGGTGACGCCTTTGGCCAATGCCTGATGAATCCCTCTCCGGATTTGTTCAAGTGGCACCAGCCCAGGAGCCTCTGCCATTCTTTGAGGTCAGAGCCCCTCCCTCTGTTCTGGGGAATTTCTCCACTTCGAAGAGCACCGTGCGTGCCCGAGAACCTTCCCGTCAGGCAGACGCGGGGCTTATGCAGGAGCTGGACAAGATCTCTGGCCAGGCCTCTGTGAAATCCCCTAGAAATGATGACATTTAACCAAGCTCCGGACCCTCATTGTTGCACCAATTGTCCTTCCCAGGAGACTCCTGCCACCGGAGAAGCATGGCAGCTCCGGGTGAAGGGCCAAGGCCACGGGCAGCAAGTCCCACTAGTGTCTCTGGGCCAGACGCCTCTTCAGACCCTGCAGTGGCCACTGTGTTCATGGTAGACCAAGGGCCCTGGACACTGCCCGGACACTGGCTTTCCCAGGGCTGGTCACAGCGTTACAGCAGGCACCTTCCCCCTCCAGCCTCCTCCCCTGCGAGAAGATGCTGAGTTCTATGAGGCTTGCCCTGGCCAGCACCGTTTAGTGCGTGGCATGTGTTTTGGTCACAGAGATGACTGCTGGGGGAGGGGGGAGGAGGGGGATGTAAAATGGTGAGAAACAAGTCCGGCAGTTTCCCAAACAGTTAAACATAGAATCACCATATGACCAAGCAGTCCACTCCCAGGTTTCCATGCCGAAGGAAAGTGAAAACATACAAACATTTGTACAAGAATGTACATAATAGCTTACTCGTAATAGCCAAAAGGTGGAAACAACACACGTGATCATCCACTGATGAATGGGTAAACAAAGTGTGGTCCATCCATACAATGGAATACTCATCAGCCATAAACAGGAGTGAAGAACTGATACATGCTACAACTTGGGAGAACGAATGAAATATTCAAATGAAAATATTATGCTGAGTGAAAAGGTCAGTTACAAAAGACCAAATAGTATATGATCCCATTGATATGAAATGTCCAAATCCATGGAGACAGAAAGTATATTAGTGGTTGCCTAGGGCTGGCGGGAATGTGGAGGTGGGGGTTGGGCTGACATCTAGGGAGTGCAGCGTTTCTTTTTAGGATGATGGAGATGTTCTAAAATTGACCGTGGATATGGTAAGCGCCATTGAACTATATGTGTTCAGTGGCTACATTGTATGGTCTATGAATTATCTATACTAACAAAAGGATAATATGCTAATTAGACTGGACATCTTTAAGACAACCTTCCAGATTTCCTTCTGGACAAAGCCACAGTGGCAGGGGCTGAGGCAGAGGCAGTTAGGGGCGATCAGGCCAGCAGGGGAGAGCAGTTAGGGGGATCAGGCAGGTAGGGGAGTAGTTAGGGACATCAGGCAGGCAGGCAGAGTGGTTAGGAGCCAGCGGTCCTGAATTGCAAAAGGAATGTCCAAATGCCAATTTAGGCCCAATCCCTGTGTATTAGGCCTAAACTGGCAGTCAAACACCTCGTGAGGGGTCCAGGATTGGAGAGGGTGCAGGCTGGGCTGAGGGATGTCCTCCCCCTCCCCGCACAAATTTTGTGCAATGGCCTCTTATATCTCAATAAAACTTTATAGAAAACAAATGTTAATAGGAGGCAAGGATGTGGTACAACTAGAATTTTCAGACACTTTCAGAATCTTTAATTATAGAACTTTGTAGAACTGGCAATATTTACTAAAGCTGAACACATATATCCAATGATTCTCAGGCACATGCTCAGCAGAACAAGGGCATTTTTTCACCCAAAGACACATACCAAAATGTTCATAGTAGCACAAATGGCAATAGCTCCATTTGGGAGCAATGCGTGTGGCCAGCAATACTAGAGTAAATAAATGTGTTCTCTTCACACAATGGGATACCATGCAGCAATGAACATGGAGCTAAAACTACAACATGGATGAATCACATAAACACAGCAATGAGCTAAGGAAATACATGCTATCTAATTTCATCTGTACAAATCTCAGAAACCATTCTTCCATGTTGAAGGTTATATACATGGTTATGGTTGGGAGGTACCTGGGGGGACAGGAAAGGGGACTTCTGGGGGATGCTGATGTTCTGTTTCTTGACTTGGGTCCTGTTATGTGAATGGGTTCACTCTGAGAATTCAACCAACAGTAAACTTAGGATTTGCTTGCTTTTTGCTTGTATTCATATTTCAATAAAAGTCTACTAATAAAAATATGTTTAAAAAGGGAATGAAAGAAAACAACCCAAATGCTGATAAATAGATGACTAGATAAACAAATGTGGTATGTACACACAATGGAATATTACTTGACCATAAAAAGGAGTCAAGTACTGATTCATGCTGCAATGTAGATGAATCTTGCAAACATTATATTCAGTGAAAGAAGCCAGATACAGAAGACCAC
Source organism: Murina feae (assembly GCA_004026665.1). NCBI lineage: Eukaryota > Metazoa > Chordata > Mammalia > Chiroptera > Vespertilionidae > Murina > Murina feae. The sequence goes on along the minus strand of PVJC01001156.1, from coordinate 8,044 downwards.
ATATTGTCTGATTATGTTTATATGAACTAGAGGCCTGGTGCATGAATTCGTGCACAGGAGGGGTCCTGAGGTGGGGGGAGCCGGAATGTGGTTTGCACATTCTGCGGGTGGGTGGTGGGATGCTCTTGCTAGTCCAGAATTCGTATCTGTAACGCTGATGTTCGTGCCGGTTGTTGGGAGCCACCTGGCAGCCGTTTTTATATCCTTTCTTCCTTGGGGAGCGTCTAGGGAGAAGAAGCATCCACAGTGCCTGAGGCCGACTTACAGGAGGCAGGAGGTGCTGTTGGGATGGGTGCCACTGCTCCGTCTGTGCCTGGCCCATTCTCTGGAGATTGGACCTGCAGGACTACTAAAGGAGTGAGCGGCTGCCACCAGGCTGATGGGCCGCCAGCATAGGTCGGTCAGCTGAGCAATGCTCCCACTGTGGGAGCACACTGACGACCAGGGGGCAACTCCTGTATTGAGCATCTGCCCACTGGTGGTGAGTGCATGTTATAGCGACTACTCAACTGTTAACCGATCGACCTGTCGTTTGGTCGCTTAGGCTTTTATATATATAGATATTCAGAACAGGCAAATCCACAGGGATGGAAAGCAGATTCACCTCTACCAAGGGCTGAGGGGAGGGGAAGTGGTGGTGGCTGGTAATGGGTGTGGTGCTTCTTTTTGGGGTGACTCAAAGTTCTGCAATTAGATAGTGGTGATGGTTGTAACAACTCCCCAGTGTAGTGAATGCCACTGAACTGTACACTTTAAAACAGTTAAATGGTGAATCTTACATTTAAAAAAGTTAATAAGTTAAAAGTATCAAGGCGCTGGCTCAATATACTAAGAGCTGAGATCTCTAATAAAAATGTTCCCTGTAAATCATACCTAAGTGTATTTTTTGAGGACTTACTATGTCTAGGATAAGCCCCTTTCTTACAATATCTCATTTCTTTTTTAAAACTATCCTGGGGAGTAATTACTACCAGCACCCCCATTTTACAGATGAGGAAGCAGATGCCCCAGGAGGCTCAGCTTCCTGGCTAATCAGAGAGGACAGAATGGGGCTTGAGTAGTGCTGTCACAGGCCACACTCACAAGCAGGTAGACAGCTGCCTCCTGAGTTCTATGAGTTCTCCCACTCAGCTGGCCTGATGTGACTGGCTGGTAAGCTATTTATGGTGGAAAGCAAGGGTGTGAGAAGATGGGCAATGTGTGACTGGGGCAGATCACCACTTCCCCTCCCTGAGCCTTTTTAGTGAATCCCATGGCAAGAATGAGGAGGGAGTCTGGGGCCTCCCACCACAGCACGCTGCCCTCAGATGAGCTGGGTATCTATAGGTGATGCCACAGTGATGATGACAATGACAGGGTTTTGGTTCAGGGACATCCTTCTACACACCAGGCCTTATCAGATACTTCATGCATCATCCCATCTGCTTCTCACAGCAACCGCAAGAAGCAGGTCCTACTGTTTTCTTCATTTGACAGCCAAGGAGACTGAGGTTCAGGGAGGCTAAGTCATCACAGTTCCAACAGCAGAGTGGGGATGTGAACCCAGAAAGCTGGACTTGGGAGCCACCTTCTTAATACTACCTGCTAACAGGCAGCCCAGGTTCGGAACATCCTCCTGAAATGGCAAAGTCAATTGAGCACCACAAACATTTGGAAGCCTCTCCCAGGTGGCAGGGTACCTAACCAGAGAAGGAAGACAGGGGCACCTCAAGGTCAAGGTCTGGAAACACAAAGCTCTATAGCCTCTAAGAAAGTGGTTAGTGCTTATTTGCAAGAACGCTTCCAATTATGGACAAAGCCTGCAGCCACTTGGGGATGCCACCATTTTCCTAGCCAGCTCATCCTGCAGGGCTGAACACGTCAAATTGGAGGAAGCAGCAGATAGGTGATGAGTAGGCCCCAGTCTAGACTCACCTCCCATTGGCAAAGGAACATATGGGGCCAGGGATTGCGTCCATAGTCAGAAACAGTCATCAGGGCATGCAACCTGAGCCATAGTAGAATTTCCTAGTCCAGGTTGATGCCCATTACCAAGGGGAAATGCCTAGTCCCAAGAACGTTCATTTATTCATTCAACAAACGACGACTGGGCACTGTGATGGTTGATTTTAGATGTCAACTTGGCTGAGCCCTGATACTCAGAGATCTAATTAAACATTATTCTGGATGTTGCTGTGAGGATGTTTTGGGATGAAAATAACATGTAAACCACAGACTTTGAATAAAGCAGATTGCCCTCCATAGGCTGGGTGGGCCTCATCAATCAGTTGAAGGCCTGAATAGAATAAGAGACTGACCTCCTCCAAGCAAGAGGGAGTTCTGCTAGCAGATGGCCCTCAGATGGGAACTGCAGCATTGGTTCTCTCCTGGGTCTCCAGTCTGTGCTGGCACACCCTGCAGATCTTGAAATGCCAGCTTCCATCATTTTGTGAGCCAATCCCTCAGAATTAATCTTGCTCTTTTCTTCTCTGGCTAGATAGAAAGATAGACAGACAGACAGACAGACAGGTAGATAGACATCTATACATTTGTAAATATACATCCCATTGGTTCTGTTTCTCTGACAAATACAGGTACCTACTGCCTAGTAGAGCTGGAACTCAGAGTGATGACAGCCCCTAAGGCCTCAATCTACTCCATCGGTTAAAGTGCAATGCATTGTGTGACTACACAGGACAATGCAGGTACAAGACTTTGCTCTCAAGAGCAAGGCTGTCTGCTGGGATAGAAGCTCCTCCCAGACAGCTGTGTGATCTTGACCAAAAGACTTCACATCCTCAGCTTCCATTTCTTTGTCTTTGAAATGGGCCAACAACAGTTTTATGTCACCAGTGGTGACCCCCTTGAGGATTACACAAAACCTAATGTCTAGAAAGAAAATTGTGCCCCCAAAATCACAGGTGCTCAACAAATCACATCTGGGTATGGCTCTGTAGTCTAGCCAGGAACTTGACCATCAGAATCACCTGGGAGGCAGGTTGCTGGGCCCTCTGACCTGCTGAATCTTCCTTTCTGGGCAGAGGAGCCTAGGATCTGCATTTGAATCACATCCATCTCCAGGTGGCAGATTGGAGAGCCCTGGCTCATCACAGAGGGGTGTCAAAGAACCCTTTGCATGAAGACAGGGCTGTGCCTTCTCTAGACAGGCAGCAGCATGCCCTGAACTCACATCCCTGGGCCAAGGGAGTTGGGCTGGGGCTGGACTCTTGGCCACCACAAAAAATTTCTGATAACGAGCTACCTCATTACCTTACAGACTGCCACCCATCCCCCCAGACACCATCTGTCATCTCACCTGGCACCTGGCATGTCCCCATCCTCCCACCAGCAGGAAGTGAGGAGTCCATGCTGCCCTGAGCCTTCTCCTCCTGCATCCTGCTTCACGGGGGCTCGGAGCTCAGACAGGCTGTGTCACAGACTCAACCCGGGGAGTGGTGGATGGGGCAAGTGTTGGAGAGGACTGTTTGATCCTGAGAGGTAACCGAGTTACCTAGCACGACATTCCGAAACACACAGGGCACCAGACCTGTCTCCATGTCTCTCTTCTTCTTTCTTACCATGGAGCCAAGGTCCCAGCTGAAAACCCACACGCCCGCCCCAGCTTTCCCTGCACCAATGGTGTGTGCACGTTGGGGACGGGGCTTTTGAAAGGCCGGTAACTGTGTTTCACAGACCTCCTCCCCACCTGGAGGACTCAGATGCTGGTGGAAGAGCTGCCGTCACGTGGCCCTGAGGACAGCAGCTGGATGTGGTCACTGTTGCCAGAGTGGAGCTGCTGCCCAGCCCGGCGCCACCAGGAACTGCTCCTCATCCCACTGTGGTGGGGCTCTGTTCCCCGCAGCCACGCGCAGCTTCCGTCTGGCTCCGGAATAGAGTGAGGATCTTCCTCTCAGCCCTGTTCCATCCAGCTCCCAGCTTCCCCCGAGGCAGGCAACGTGCCCGGTTTCATGGGGTCTTTCAGAAACACTGGAGCACGTATAAGCACATGTGATCATCGGTTGTTTTTCTTTTCCATCCAAATGATAGCACAGAACATACAGTTCTGCACGTATTCACGCTGCAACAGAGCGTAGCTTCCTCCTGGGCAGAACATGTGTCACAGGGCTGTGCATCCTTCGTTGTGTGTTTACCTGAAGGCATGTGACGGGCTCCCCGCTGAGGGACACCAGGCTATTGCAATCTTTCCAGGCACATGCTTTGGCAATGATGTCTAATGGTGCCGCGTGGACAGATGGTTCAGACTATGATGGAAGCACAGAGGTAGCCCTATGAAAACCAGACTGAGACAGTGAGAAGGTCGGCCTTTCTGCTTTCCTTCCCTGAGTCCATGGCCCAGCCCCCTCCCCAGGCCTGGCCTGCCTTTGCTTAACCCAATCCAAGCCTGGCCCTGCCAGGATGAGGCCTAGCTCCTCCCTCAGGGAAGTCTGGCTCTTCCCCTGATCCCATTTCTGGCTCTTTCCTGCTTCATTAGAATCTGCTCTCACTCTGTTTGCCTTCCTCCTGCCCAGCCCCTGCTCTGTCCCTCACCACTGGGTCCAGACCCCACCATCTCTCCCGGACTCCCTCTGGTCCACCGGTCCTCTCTCCAGTGCCATTCTCACACCCAATAAGTCACTCACCCTGGCTTAAAACTCTGCAGGGAGCTGTTGCTTCCAGAGGCAAGGATCACTCCCAGACCAAGCCTTCTCCACCTGCCCAGTGAGCGCCAGTCCTTCAGTTTCAGATGGGTGTCAGCCCGCCCCCAGCCCACCTGCCGTGCCAGCCAGGCTTGGCCACTCTCCTTTGTTGCCCGCTTCCCGCAGACTTAAACCCGAGTTCTAAGGGCAGCTGTGCATCTTGCCTGCCACAGTGTGCTGGTGCTTTTCCTTGCACCCTCTCACTTCATTCTCATTCGTCTCCGAGGTCAGGCTGCTGTCGCTCTCCTCTGGCAGAAAAGGAAACTGAGGCTGTCTGTAGTGGTGTCCCCTGGGCTTGCCACGTGAGCTCTGCTGGTTTAAAAGAGGCATCAATGAGGTGAGCAAGGAGGCAGAAGAGACAAGAAAATTCCCAGTTTCCATAGCAACAGGAAGGATGCAGCACTAGGAGCAAAGAGAATGGGGGTGGGGAAAGTCCTCAGAGCAGGGTAAATCATGGAATTTCAAGATAGAAGGGATGCCTTGGTCGGTGTTTCTCTGTGGTCAGAGCATCGGGCCTGTGCACCAGAGGGTCTCGGGTTCGATCCCCACACCTTCCTCCTCCCCTCATCAGGTGAGTGTGGGAAACAACGAACCAACGTGTGTCACATCAGTGTTTCTCTCTCCTCTTCCCTTTCTCTCTCTTTCTCCTCTTCCCCCCTCCCTTCCACTCTTTCTAAAAACCAATGGAAAAAATATCCTTATTACTTGGGTGAGGATTTTTAAAAAAGCGGATCTTTCACTTCCTTTAGTTCAGGAGTTCTCTACTGGGGCGAGTCCTCTCCCCACTCCCCCGCCTCCCCGCATCCCTGTTCCCAGGGGTGTGTGTGGGGGGGAAACATCTGTAATGACCGAGTAATTTTTGGTTGCAATTTTGGTTGAGTGTGGGTGCTATCGGCATCTAGTGGACAGAGACCAGGGATACTGCAGGGCATCCCGCGGTGCAGAGTGCACGCGCAGCCCCCAGCAGAGCTGTCTAGCCCAGAACATCAGTAGTGCTGCGGCTGAGAAACCCTGATGTAGCTCAACCCCTATTCTGAGTTTGAACCCTCTGTATGCTGTCCTCCCGCCCCCTTCAGAGCTTCTTCGGTCTCTGCTTCCCTGCATCCCGTGACAGGAGCTCACCATCTCTGAGAGCAGCTGGTCCCACCTCAGCACCAGTGCCGGAATGGGCAGGGCATCCAGGAGAAGTTACGCATCTGCCTCCAAAGCAGCAAGCAATACTCAGCGCATAGTAAGGGCTTTGAGAGAAACGAGGCGCCAGTGAGCTAGGACACCAGCTTCTGTCCTCAGGTTCTCCACAGAGGAGGCTCCTGCAGGAACCAGGGATCCGCAGAGAGTTCAGAGGGTCCTGTTGTTCTTGGTCAGGGATCTCTCAGTCTGTGGCTGCAGGTGGGAGTGGGGAGAGGCCAGCAGGGGGCAGGACTCAGCCACCTGCATTTCCAGAAGTAAAAATAAATATCTGAAATATTAAAATCTTGTTAACAATATGCATGTTGAAGTATTTAGACAAAGATGCACGACTCGGAAATATATCAAAGAATAAGGGGTGAACAGATAGGTGAGTGGATGGATGGATGGATGGATGGATGGCTGATGAACAGGTGGATAGATGAATGGATGGAGATGTATGGATGGGTGGCGGGATGGATGCATAAATATGTGATTAAGCAAATCCATATACAACATATTTGTTAAAATCCTGTGATTAAACCCATTTTACAGGTGAGGAAACCTTTCAAAAAGTTGTGGAAATGCTGAAGGTCACCCAGCTAGTAAATTGTGAGGGCCAGGGTTTGAACTTGGGTTGGTCTGATCCACAGTCATGCTCTGCACACCCTATAGGGGATAAGGTAAGCAATGCTGCTTTCTCCAGACGGAACATGGGGATCATCAGAAAGTGAGTAGAAACGTGGACTCACATCCGGGACTCATCTCAAAGACACACACAAGGGAGGGTATACTGGTGTGTTACAATCACCGTGGAAAAGCTCGGAAACCACCTCACTTCACCTAGCAGAGACTTGGGCTGCTGACCTTGGACTGAACGGAATTAGTTTTTGCATCAGAAACAGATGGGCAAGTACAAGGAATTTAGTGAAGGGACAACTTATAAAGATGGGGGTGGAGTTAAAGGAGATGAACAATGAAAGGGGAAGAAGCTCAGGCCTGGTAAGGGGAGCCCTTAGCACCCCTAGGCCTCTGGGTGGGAATGCAACCCCAGCCCATCCATGGGAGCAGCAGTGGGAGAGGGGGCAGGGGGAATGCTGGCGTGGAGGAGCCTATAGGATAGCAGGGTCATGTTGGAAGGTGGCCATAGCATTTAGAACCATGCTCACGTATATCCAAAATCCTAAGTGCAATATAGTTTAGTGCCATTGCTGGAGGTATAAGACTATAAAATGGCCCGGTTGGCATGGCTCAGTGGTTGAGCATTGATCTATGATCCAGGAGGTCACAGTTGGATTTCTGGCGAGGGTTGTGGGCTTGATTCCTAGTATGGGGCATGCAAGTGGCAGCTGATCAATGATTCTCTCTCATCATTGGTATTTCTATCTCTCTCTCTCTCCCTTCCTCTCTGCAATCAATAAAAATATTTTTAAAAAACATTGTATGAATATATGTATACTAGGGGCCTGGTGCACAAAAATTTGTGCACTCGGGGGGGAGGTGGTCCCTCAGCCTGACCTGTGCCCTCTTGCAGTTTGGGACCCCTCAGGGGATGTCCACCTGCTGGTGTGCCTGGCCAGCCTGGGTGAGGGGCTGATGGCTGTTTGCAGGCTGGCCAAGCCCCCACGGTGGGGACCCTCATCTCATGGGGGTGTGGCCAGCCTGGGTGAGGGGCTGAGGGCTGTTTTCAGCTGTCCACAGCTCCCATTGACCCAAGGTTCCAGCGAGCTGGCTGAAATCAGGTTTCTGGGGTTTATTTATCTTCTATAATCGAAAATTGTTACCTTGAGCTGAGGTCTAGGCAGGCAACGGAAGCCTCCTGTTTGCTTCAGCTCTGTGGCTTCTATAATTGAAACATTGTTGCTTGAGCAGAGGCCCGCCGGCCTAGTCAGGCAGTTGCAACAGAAGCCTCCTGCTTGTTCCAGCTCCATGGCTGCCAGTTGCCATCTTGCTGGGTTAATTTGCATACAGCTGCTCTGATTGGCTGGTGGGCGTGGCTTGGGTGTCTTGGAGTGATGGTCAATTTGCATATTACTCTTATTAGATTAGATATGTGAATGTATATATAATGAAAAAATATGTATAACAGCAAGCACATATCTAAACTAATAAAAGCGAAATAGTAAAATTAACCGTTTCTCCGAGACAGGGTAAGCCACACCCACCAGCCAATCAGAGCGGCTGTATGCAAATTAGCCCAG